>PVJI01009121.1:0-68380 GCA_004026765.1 Micronycteris hirsuta
CCCATAAGACTGTCAGCGGATTTCTCAAAGGAGACCTTCCAAGCAAGAAGGGGCTGGAGAGAGATATTTCAAATCATGAAAAGCAAGGGACTACAACCAAAAATAATCTATCCAGCAAAAATTTCATTTAGAATGGAAGGGCAGATAAAGTGCTTCTCAGATAAGGTCAAGTTCAAGGAGTACATCATCATGCAGCCTCTACTATATGAAATGTTAAAAAGTTTCATATGAGGACTCAGGAGCGAAGGCACCAAGGCCAGATCAGCTTCCGGGGAATTCAGATCAGCCACAGCCAAGACGCTTCTGAGGTAAGCAAGCAAAACACAACCAGAGAAACAAAATAGAACCAGAGACATTGAAGTTTAGAACATTCTGGCAGTAACCAGAGGGGAAGGGGAAGGGGAGAAGGGGGACAAGGGTATTCAGGAACTGCTACAAAGGACACATGGACAAAACCAAGGGGGAGGGGGGAAGCAAGGGAGGGAGGTGGGTTTGCCTGGGGTGGGGTGGGGGGAGGGTAAATGCAGACAACTGTAATTGAACAACAATAAAATAATTTTTTAAAAAAAGGAGGAGGAGGTGGGAGAGGAGAAGGGGGAGGTGGAGGAGAAAAGAAAAAGAAAAAAACCCCACTCCGAATGACACTTGGATTCTCATTTTTCCAAAACTGGTTTCTAAACCACCTCCAGCCCATCACGGGCTGGTTTAGCTGCGGCCGCAGCAGGTGCTGTACCGCGTACTTCCTGAAGGGTTCGAGGACCCAGTGCCAGCTCGCCTTGCTGCTCTGGCTGATGGGTCGGGCTGTTTTCCTGCTGTGTCTCCCTGTAAACGAGGCCTTTCCAGAAAGGATACAGCTAAGCCCTTCCTTCCCTTCTGAGGGTCCAACACATTTTGCTGAAACTTCAGGTTAAATAAACCTGTCCATTTTCAGAGTCAGGGCAAAAGAGCTTCCTGTTATCTCACTTGAAGCAATGACAAAATAAGAGTTCCAAGACCTGAAACATGGCAGCACTTGGCTTATTTTCTGTAGAAATGAAAGAGCCGTTTCCAAGGAACACTTAGGATTCCAACATGTCTCCTTTAGAGCCTCGCTGGTTCCTAAGGAGAGGTCTGGAGAAAGTGACAGCTAGCCCCAAACTGTTACCAGGACATTCACTCTGTTGCTCACAGGTGATGTGGACCCTTTGTTCTGGGGTGAGAAGTGGGCAGAAATGGACACTGGCTTTCAGAAATAGTTTCTACCAAGTCGAAGTCTTCAGAACTTGGCTCGTCTGCTGGGGGAGGGGGTCCAGCTCTGCCTCGCACAAACCCTCAGACTTTAGATTCCAGCACCTGGCGCTGCGAACACCTGTCCCCCTGTACTCTTTGTGCAGTGTTCAGAAAATGTGGTGCATTCACACAGTAAATGTCAGTGTAAAAGGCACATTCCTGTGACTCTCCCTGGAACTATCTCTCGGGTATAGATCGGAATCCATAGTTAATTCCTGAAACTACCTTTGGCTGATAACATTTGTGTCACTTTCTTTCCTCAAATACTATATGGGGATAATGATATTCTGCAATGGTGCACAAAGTGCTTCCTCATCTAGAACCCAGTCTGCTGGGACGTTGGGGTCTTAGGTCTGGATGTAGACAGATTCTTCGGTAGTCCAGCCACAGGCCCAGAGTCCCGAGGAGGCTGCGAGAGTTGCAGACCAGCAGATGCTGAGACTTGCATCCCTGGTTCGTGCCTTCTGCGTGGGAGCAGTGAGTGGCCAGCCATAGCTCTGAAAGGCCAGCCTTTTCATGGGACGCTGACAGGTGTGGGCGAAGCAACAGGAGACCGAGGACAGAGGAGAAACAGCACAGCAGCGGTGGCCAGGGGGAGCAGTGGTGGGCATCGAAGGCAGAAGTGCGGGGTTTATGTCTCAGGCAGCGAGAAGTAGACCAAAGAGCTAGTGGTGCATGTGGTGTTGGTGGGGGAAGGTGGAGATTGTGGAGATGGGGACAGTGGGGCAGGGTTGGGGGCAGGGCAGGAGGTCCTGGGGCCACAGGGAAGGCGATAGGTGGGGAAACAGTGTGGACGGTAAAGTCGAACTTCAGTACAAGATCAGCCATGTCAACCTTACGATGCATGAAACGTGAGAGATACGGGCAAATGTCTGTTGAATGAGTACATCCATGCATATACTGTTTCTACTGGGGTGTGGGGGGCGTGTACTTTCAGGAATGTGTGCATAAAGAAAACTGAAGGCAGCATGAGCCAAGCTGAAGGCACACCTGTTCTGCACTAGAACTACAGCTGATGTGCTTGTCCATCCAGGACAACTGAGGAATAGTGAGGTTGAGCTGTGTGTGGTTGGATTCCGCAACCCCGATGTGACTGCCTGGCAAAGGGCAGGCCGTGGTGAGATACCAGTAACAGCCAGACTGCCCGGCTGGGCCAGGGCGCCTGTGAAAACCCGCTCCAGAAGGCACATCTGGGAGCTGTGCCCGACAGGTCTGCAGAAATGCAGCTGTCCTGTGAGCGCCCAGGAGGGCCCCTGTCCTAAGGTGCACATGTCTGACAGTGCCACCAAGTACGGTTGGGGCGGAGGGCACATGGCGGCGCTTGCTCTGGGCAGGACTCTGCCTGTCAGTTACAGCCATTCACAGCTGGTGACGGTAGTGAGTTTACAGAGAAGGGAGTACTCTGTTTTAAAATTTTTAAATAATCCTCAAAAACGTTTAAAAGCATACTGCACCCTTCCTTGTCTGTAAACAAAGTTTTCCCCACGGCTATTTAAAATGTTAAAGCCTAAAAGGTCCAAAGCTTTCTGGCAAATTCCAAAATGACTCATTCCCTAAACATTCCAAATGAACATTGTTCTTTGCATCTGAAAAGTATTTTCTGCTTTCCGAAATGTATCTGTAGACATTATTCTTTGCAATTTTTACCACATTGTTCTGAGCTATGTATGGGTTTTTTTGTTTGTTTGTTTTTCATTTGTCTCCAGTTTGCACATGAAGAATTTGAGGCAGAGAGAGATTTAAACAAAATGTTTAAAGTCACCCAACTGGGTGGTGGCAGAAGGGGAGGGGGACCAGGTGTCCTGATTTCTGGCTCTTGCTATGACATTGTAGTACAGAGTCACTGATGGCTTTTTCGTGTGGTTGACTGTTGCCCAAATGAGTGAAACATGCCCAGGGAGAGCTACAAATAGTCTCGTCTTTAGTGTTTTCATAGGGCCGCCTCTCCACTCAGAAATACACCCTCTCCATGAGCATTTTGTGCTGGCAGTGTTGGTGTTCAGGCTTAAAGTAAAAGAAAACGAACTTGGCTTTGGTTTGGTTTTGCGTCTCCTTGTACGGAGGGTCTGAAACTCCTTTCTCTAGGAGATTTCAGTTCTCTCCCGCAGCTCGGAGGGTCACTGTAGTTGTGTCTCCCACCTTTCTCTGTCGGGCATCAGTGAGATTCTGAGATATACTGAATTACTGGTAACAAAGAACCGAGAGAAGCCATTTTGAAGAATCAATAAAAAGATAATTTGGAAGTCTAAGGAGCGGCCTAAAGGGTGAGTCAGTGGAATCACAGAATCATTCTTTAATTCTGCATGCAATGAGTGGTGCATGCAATTTCTATCTATGGTACAATGACTATATCTCTACAGTTTATATCTGTGATAGATGATTTATTTTAAGACACTCTTTCTGCAAGATCATTAGTAATCCCAGAAAAAGACAAAACCAGGAAGGGAATGCACCCCAGGGTGTGCACAGCCTCACCCTCCTCTTGTGCAGCAGTGGCGGGCGGGGAGGTGCGCAGGTGACACGCGCCGCGCGGCCAGGGGGGTTCAATTTGGAGGTGGCCCGGTGAGTTGACCTAGGCTTCTTATTACTGGCCCGAGTGTAGTGACTTGGTGGGCAGCTGTGAGGATGACTTCATCCCATTACATTTCAAAGCAGCTGTGCTCGCGAGAGCCGGGCTGCTGTTCCCTAGCGACCGTCCATTTTCACATCTCATTCATAATTGAAAGGGAGTGAGGACCATTTTTGCCCGTTGTAGCAGGTTACGTCAGAGCCCCTGCGGCATACCGAAGCTCTCTCATACCGCTGCAGCTGAACCGCTGTAACCTAGTATCCTGACAGGATCTGCGTTACCCTGTGAGGTGTGTGTTGTAGGAAGGAGAACAGCCACGGGAAGCGCCAGTCTCTCAGTCCAGGAAACGGAATGAGGGGAGCATTACTGCCTTCCAATCTGAAAGTGTCCTAATGTTTCTGGACTCACGTCCTCAGACTTGACCAAAACCCAGCACAGCAGGTCCTCGGGCAGCATCATTATGACACCGAGGAGATGCTCGAGGATCTTCCCTCTTGTTTACATCAGTTAGCCTGTGATAAAGCTGGTTTCATTATACATCGTTTCACTTAAAGTCACAGAACCTATTGATGACATTAAGTGAAGACTTCCTATCCTTCCTCTTGGGTTACCACCTCCTTAAGTGTCTTTGTGTGCCTCTGGAGGAGAGAAAGCATTTAAAGGCAGAGCTCTTGGAATATTCTCCTTTGGTTGCATTGGATATTGATAACATGAGCCTGGCTTTTTAGGAATCTTTTAAATTCTGACATTTATTATTTTCATTTTTACATTCATGCAGGTGGTTTCAGAAAAGAAATCACCGAACACTGGGAATGGCTGGAGCAGAATCTGCTGCAGACCCTGTCCATCTTCGAAAACGAGAACGATATCACCACATTTGTGAGAGGAAAAATACAGGTAGGGCATGTTTTGGTTTGTGGTTAAACTTTTCCATTGGAAATCACATAAAGCTTACAGAAAAGCTGTACAAATACTCAGGTATGTAAAAAATTATTTCTTTAATTCCTGCACACGGGGCTTCCTGGATATGTTCCTTTGCGTTTGCTTTTCTCACTTAATAACTCCTGGATAACACTCCACAGAGAACTTCCATGTAGTTGTTGTTAATTTTAATAGTTCCGTTTTTTAGTTTGAAATTATTTTTAGATTTGCAGAAGAGCTGCAAAGATGGAGCAGAGAAGTCCCATAGACCCTCTGCGCAGCCTCCCCGAATGTTAACCTCGCCTGTAACCACAGCATATTTGCCGATACTGACACAGTAACAGTGCTGTGATATTGTTAGCCAATCTACAGATTTCATTTGGGTTTTACCAGTTTTCCCACTTCGTGGCCTTTTATTTTTATTTTTAAGTTCATGGTCCAAGGCAGGATCCAAGGTGGCCTTTAGTTCTTTATTTTTTTAAGCAGCCTATTATGCATGCGTGCACCATAGTTAATTCAGCCAGTCCCCTATGCTCGGACATTTAAGCATTTCCTGACATTTGGGACTGGAGCTTTATGGGGACTGTCGTGCTCACTCAATGACAGTAGTTGGCAAGGCCTGGTCTGTGTGAGTGATTAGGCCCCAGCATATTTCAGAGTGCTGTTTCTCAGTGCTCTGTTCTCTTAAATCTTCTCATATTTAAAAACATATTCCTTTTAAAATTTAAATGATCCTTCTCGAATGTGATATTTACTAGCTCTTTGGATAGCAGAATCTGAACTTAATGTTTCCCACTCAAACCTTATGGGTATTGTTTGGTTTGTGGTACATCACTCCCTTCCTTATTCTCCTTATTCTGCCTTTAGGTAGAAGCCTAATGGTGGATCCCAAATGCGGATGGTGTAGACTTTTGGAGTTTAGACAGGTAGCAGTAGGGAGCCACTCTGGATTTTCACCATAAGAATTTTGTGGTCAAAAAAAGCATTGGGAAGATCAATTTGTAGGGGCCTCCCAGTTGGACTGGACGCAGGAGAGCCTGGAGGCAAGGGTCCCAGGGATGAGACAGTTGCAGTTTTCTGTTCGTAGAACGTGGGGGCTCAGCAAGTCAGAGAGAGCCCGAGCGGTTGCCCAGCTTCCGAGTCTGAGAGCCCATGGTCTTCAGTGCTGCCCTGAGAGCAGAGAGAGCAAAGATGAGCCGAGAGGGATCTGATGATCGCACAGTCAAAGGGGAAGTCAAGGGAAGGCTTTTCTCCAGAGATCCATGTAGAAATCAGCTTACCGGGAAGTGTGCAGGAATTGGGTGACGATGAAGTGGCTTCTCAAGCTACCGACATGATCAGACAGCAGCTTGTTCCTTCTCTCTCGGTTCCCTGGTATTGTTCCCGGCCCTGAGACGGTGGGGTTTTGGCCGAGTGTCAGTTAGTGACATGCCTTCTGGTCTGTCTGTCCTTCCTTGTCCATTCATGATAAATGTTTGTTGATTTTTTGAGAAAGGCAGAAATTGACCTTTCAGATGACTATCATGATAAGCTACAAAAATCAATAGAACTAGCAAAATCTTTACATTTCCTCATTTGTAAAATAAAATTATGAGCTCTATCCTAAGTGAACTTAATAAAATAATGAGCACCAATAAACAGATAATAAAATCTACATTGTTAGTTTGAAAATCTTTTTGTACCCAAATGCTACTTGTTAATTGGCTTAGAATTGAGGGGGGGATTTGCCTTTGAAAATCATTCTTCAATTTTTTAAAAAAAACTTCTAGCCTTAGAAACTGTTCCTGTCCTTTCCAACATGGACAGCGCACAGAGAAAAGCAGCTGTCGTCATAGTGACCCCAGGGGTGTGCTTTGTGTCTCCTCCCTGCCAGGGCATTATTGCCGAGTATAACAAAATCAATGACGTCAAGGAAGATGACGACACAGAGAAGTTTAAGGAGGCCATTGTGAAGTTCCACAGGTTGTTTGGGATGCCTGAGGAGGAGAAACTCGTCAACTATTACTCTTGCAGCTACTGGAAGGGGAAGGTCCCCCGTCAGGGTTGGATGTACCTCAGCATTAACCACCTTTGCTTCTACTCTTTTCTCATGGGCAGGGAAGGTAAGTTGTCTCAAATTCCAGAGGGCAGCTTTGGAAAGTCTACAGAGGTTGGCCCTGAACTCATACACCACATCAAAAATAGCAAAAGTAGGCCCGGCTGATGTAGCTCAGTGGATTGAGCGCGGGCTGGGAACCAGAGGGCCCTGGTTCGATTCCCAGTCGGGGCACATGCCTGGGTTGCGGGCCAGGTTCCCAATGAGGGCCATGTGAGAGGCAACCATATATTGCTCTTTCTCCCCTCCCTTCTCCTCTCTCTGAAAATAAATAAATAAAAATCTTTTTAAAAAATAGCAAAAGTAAATCTATAGTTATGGCTGGTTCAGCTTTGTCTTTTAACTACTTCACAAGTGAATTATTTTCAGTTCAATATCTGTAAAAAATGTGGTCATCGAGTAATAAAGATTCACTGAAGGTATAATTAATTTAGTACACGTGGACTTAAGTTGGTGATGATGGTGAACTGAGGGTTCGTGTGGTCTGAATGTGTCCCGTAAGGAACAAACAACACAATGACAGATATGGGCACAAAGACACCAAACTGGGAGTTGGGGGTGTGAGGGCGCAGTGTCTTGGAGGGATGATCAGGAGCCAGGCACTGACCGAGCCTTGTTCCCGTGGGCAGCCAAGCTGGTCATCCGGTGGGTGGACATCACGCAGCTCGAGAAGAACGCCACGCTGCTCCTGCCTGACATCATCAAAGTGAGCACGCGGTCCAGCGAACATTTCTTCTCTGTCTTTCTCAACATCAACGAGACCTTCAAGTTGATGGAGCAGCTCGCCAACATAGCCATGAGGCAGCTCTTAGACAACGAGGGATTTGAGCAGGATCGGTCCCTGCCCAAACTGAAGAAGAAATCTCCTAAAAAAGTGTCCGCTCTCAAACGGTAGGTGACAGAGGCTGAGTCTTACAGACTTTAGAAACAAGAAACCCATCCACGCGTTTAGGAAACTTGATGTGTTCTGAACACCTCAAGGGTTCCAAACGCTTTTCTGGGTATAGACACAAAAACGGAAAAGGTGCCCTGCGGCCCTCACAGTGCAGTCAGTGGGGCAGACGTGGCCTGCTCTTCTGGCCCCGTGAGCGGCATGCCGTGGGCACACACACGGGAAGATGGGCAGAGGGTGGGCAAGGCCTTGTGGAGGAGGCTTCTGGGAGCTGGAGTTTCAGGGGTGGTAGACGCTACCTTCAGGTTCAGCAGATGGCTGTTGCCGGCCGAAGGAACGACATGATGGGGAAGCTCAGAGGGAGGGAAGCCCATCGTGTGTCTGGAGGTGGCTGGACATTGGGGAGCAGAGACTGCGGAGCAGCCCGGAAGTGTGGCTGTGGGGGAAGTGCTAGAGAAAGTGTGGGGAACAGTGATACTCTGCAATGTGACTGTAAGTGTGCACCTGCCCTAAGCTGAGGTGGGGAGTGAGAGGGACAAGCGCGTCCTGGAATGTGAGAGCTCAGTTTTGTCCTGTCCAGGTGAGTTGCCCACAGGACAGCCAGTTGGAGATTGACGGGTAACCTGGGGAACTGGAAATCTCTGGCCTACAGCCGGTAGTTGGAACCTGACAAAGGTCACCGCAGTGAAGGTGTCTTTGGTGATGTGTCTCAGTAGAGTGGTGGAGGATGAACGGGGTGACTGCAGGGCATTAAATAGCAAATGAAGGCAGGGGAACTAGGCAAGTACAGGCTGCTTTTTAAAGAAATCCAGTGGTGCAGGCGGGCGCTGCTCTTTTTAGAATGTGGAAGATTAGAACACAGGATAGGATGGGAAGAGTGTGTTGATGAAGCTGGGTGCAGGGACAGCTGTAGGTGAGGGTAGGTGCAGGGGCAGGAGATAAAAGTATAAGAAAACATAAGCGATGTCTTATAGGGCACAGAAGAGGGTGCTTACGTGTGCCGTGACCTGTTCTTCTGAAACAAGGGAAGTAAGAGTAGTGGGGATGGAGGTAATTTTGGAGGTAGAGGGAGAGAGCCCCTGCTGAGCTCTCTGCTCCGCGAAGCCAGAAGCTAGGCCACCAAGAGGCCGAGGCTGGATAGAGCTGAGGGCAGAGGCTGTAACAGCCAATAGGACGAACAGGACAGAGGAAGTCAGGGAAGAGGGTGCAGTCGGCTGAGGCTGGGAACGCGAGTTGTCCCTCAAGTGGGTTGTTCCTGAACTGCAGGCCATTTTGTTGTCCATTTAGGATGGACAGGGACACCAGTGGGTTCAGGAGGCTCGTTTGCATTTTCACTGAGACTTAAAAGAAAAGCCTACTCCCCTCAAATGGCTCTGGAAAAGTGTAAATGTAATAATCTCTTTAGAAATAAATTATTGTATTCCTTTAGAAGAAGAATGAATTTCCTGTCCAGGCCTAGTTTCTCTAAGATTCTTGAACATTTGCACATACTGACTATAAAATGACTACACAAGGGACCTAACTGTATTAAAATACTTTTATTATACTTTTGGGTCCTAGGTTGGTGTTAGCACCAATAGAAAGCTGAGAAGGTAGGGCCAAGTCCGGCAGGATCGAGGCAGGGAGGGCTGGGCAGGGAACCCCCACGGCCGCATCATTGGAAGGCGGGGAGACACTGCTTTCACATGAGGTGAGTCGTCGTTACTCTTTTCCAGTGACCTGGACGCCAGGGCCAAGAGTGAGAGGTACCGAGCCCTCTTCCGGCTGCCCAAGGACGAGAAATTAGATGGCCACACGGACTGCACGCTCTGGACTCCATTTAACAAAATGCACATTTTGGGGCAGATGTTTGTGTCCACAAATTACATCTGCTTTACCAGCAAGGAGGAAAACCTGTGCAGCCTCATTATCCCACTGCGGGAGGTAAGCATCGGGCGAAAATGGGTATTTTCAGTTTCATTTGTAGTACTTTCCTGTGTGGCCCAGGAATGGCTTTACCAGAAGTTGGCTGGCTTGTAACCATAAGTGAATGCTCGTGATTCTTTGGTGGCACCTGCCATCCTTTCATGTGTTGCCATTGATTGAAGGGACTGGGGACCCACGAGAGTTCTCCTTCCAATGGCAGTCTAGTGTTTACAGTGGAGATTTCATTATTATTCAGGTAGAGGGAGGCCAGCAGGTCAGCAGGTGACTGCCACCAGATCGTTCCCTTGAGGTAATAAACACACAATACAATACACAGGTGATGTATTATAGAATTGTATACCTGAAACCTATATAATTTTATTAACCAAGGTCACCCCAATAAAGTGAATGAATGAATGAATGAATGAATGAATAAAATAGTAAAATCAAAAAAGAAAGAAGGGAAAGATTGTTAGACTCACAGATCCTACAGGGAGGAGCCAAGGGCTCCCTGGAGTAAGCAGCACGAGGGTCAGTCAGCAGACAGAGAGAAACTCTGGGTCAGAGTATTTATTGTGGTTCCCAGGGGAAGGAGCAGATGAGGCAGGGTAAGCAGGCTCAGTACTGGCTGGCCTGAACAATTTCAGCAGGCTCTGGGGCATAGTGGCTGTTCCTAGTGAGCTGGTACCCAGCCCTGGGGTTTAGGGCAGGTGAACAGTAGGCCTGAGTGGAGTGCGAGAGCTGGATAAAGGAGGTGGCTGGGTAAAGGAGGTGGGCTCTGGATGGGCTGGTTTGCCTATGAAAGGCCTGCCCCCTGGGGAGTCTGTAGGAGTGTCTAACTCTGGAAGGATCTGCAAGGCCCCAAGATGTCAAAGCATCAAATACAGAACCTAGAAAATGCAGTTATTATACCTGGCTCACAGCCCGAGAGCAGCTCGGTCTAAAGGAGACGGCTGTGAATCAGAAAGCCAAGTGCTGCATAGAGGCACCTGGCCCTCCAGTGCCCTGCACGGTGCCCGCCAGGGCTGTGGACCATGGGCAGAGATGCCTGAGCCCACCCCAGAGCTGCCAAGTCTGAATCTCTGCAAGTTCTAGGATCTGGATTTTAATAAAGTCCTGGGCTGACTGTCTTGTGAATGAAGACTAAGAAGCATTTGTGCTGTGTCCGGGGCAAAGGAGGCTTCGGTCACATCTTCCCAGTGGTGCTTGTGTGGAAGCCTTGCTGTGGGGGTAAGCAGGAGAGGGAACTCCAAGTGGGGCTGTCAGGGGCTGGCCGTCCTGCCGCTTCGTACCTGGAGACTTTCAGCCTACCCTGGTCCTTTTCTGGAAGTGAAGGTGGTTAGAAGCTTTGGTCGTTAAGATGGGCCCTTGGCTAGGATTCCCTGTAGTAAAGGATTCAAGTTTCTCTCTGCCTTCTTTCTTTAAAAAAAAAAAAATCATTTATGTAAGCACTTTTTCTTCTTGCTTTTCTTTTAAGAATGTTGCACCACTGCCACAGAAAATTTGTATAAATGCAGACAAGTAAAAAGAAAACAAAAATTCACCCCTTGTTCCACCATCAGAGACTGCCCCGGGAACATTCGGCACGGCCGCTTTCCAGGCTCGTCCTGTGCTTGGCTGTGTATATGTTACTGATGTCATTTAGTTTAAAACAAAGGGAATTTTTAATTTTTGCTTATTTCCTTTGACAGGGAGTATATATTTAAGCTCCCCTATATCACTAAATAATCTTCTACAATGTAATATTTAATGACTACATATTATTTCATCAAATGGATATATACTTGGTAGGTTCAGTTACCGATGACTGGACCTTTGCATTATTTTTAGTTTTTTCCCAGTTATATGTATACTTCTCTTTAAATTATAAGTTCCTAGAAGCTGCATTGGTGGACTAAAAACAATGGAAAATGTCAAGCAATTGACACATCTAGTTTCTCCTAATAAGATGCACTAACTGGCATTGCAGCACTTTCTGAGGCCAGGGCATTTTGCCGGTGGTGAATTCGGAGATGGGCCATTCGACAGCATTTACATTTGACTCTAAAATGGATTTCAGAACTTTTCCAGCTTACGTACCTTCTTTGCCATGCACTGTCCCTAATTCAATTTTATTCGCCAAGCACTACCTGAGTGTAGTAAAGGAGAGCTGCCTGAAACAGCTGGAGAAACCCACCTTGGGGTCAGCGATGTTCTGTGGATGTGCTGTTCTGAATCTGAGCGAGCCCTCCCTCGCTCTTTGAACTAGCGGGAGATGGGCGGCGAGGGCCCGAGGGTGCAGTCAGGACGTCTGCTCCCCTGCTCGCCCCCTGCCAAGGGTCTGGGCCCAGCAGCCGCGTTTACGTCTCAGTGCAGTCACAGCGCAGTGGCCAGCGCCTGGCGAGTGGGGAGGATGGGGACCGGTATTCCCAGCCCACCGTCCGCTTGCCGGTTTCCTAAACCGGTGGTCGGGCAGAGACGACTCCCTCGTATTTCAGGTGAGTCGGAGCAGGGCCAGCAGCGGAGTGGCCTGTAGAAAGAAAGCAGGTTTTAGTCGGAGGACGGCAGCTTTGAAGAAATGCCCGGTGAGCCAGCAGTGCCCTGCCCTCCACCCGGCGAGTCTCTGAGCCATATTAACAGTGGGGCCCTCGCCTGAGTAATGGAAGAAATAAAGGACTTAATGTAATTTTTATTACCTTTCGGGAATGACAATCGTACAGCCCAGGGGTGGGCCCCGCCTCCTTCCGGGATCTGTTGGAGAGTGGCCTCTCTGTGGCCTGGGTGCCTTTAGGAGCTGAGTTAAGCCGACGGGTTCAGTTCTATTCAGAATGGCCGTTTTTAGCATTAGATAGACTAGGGATTGTTTTGTTTAATTTTTTTATGACTAAACAGAAATATTGACCGAAGATTATTAACATATATTCCACATCTAGACTTTAGGTAGACCAAACCGACAGATGGTGAGTGATTACACAGAATCCCGTTGCTACAGATTTTGAAGAAATTTCTGAGGCAGCAAAGCAGGGCAATAAAGTGGACTAATCAGGTTCCTCATTAGATAGAGATTCCAGATGAAGCCTTTTTTTTTAAATCATAAATCACCTTGTAAATGTCCCATATTAAAGTCCAAGCCTTGATTAAGTTCTAGCCCATTTTATAATCCAAGGTAATGAAAATGTTTCATTAAACCATAGAATACTAAAACGCAGCTGTTGCCATTTGGTAGGCACAAAGCTCAATATTACAAATCTAGTAGAACTCACTTGTTAGTGACAAATATTTTGTAACCCATGTGAGCATTCATTCGTTTTATGTGGGAGGTCGCTGGTTATTTCTACGTTTATGATCCCGCCAGATCAAGACTTTCCACTTGGACTTTATCAGGGTCCACTTGGCTCAAGGGTTTTCAGTCCAGAACTCAGACCTTTAATCCCCTTGGTGTCTGTCATTTAGTCCCAACACTTGGTGGCCAAAAGAATCAGAAAATAAAATTTGTTGTGAGATGCCCTGGCTGGTGTAGCTCAGTGGATTGAGCACGGGCTGGGAACCAAAGGGTTCCGGTTCGATTCCCCGTCAGGACACATGCCTGGGTTGCGGGCCTGGTCCCCAGTGAGGGCCATGTGAGAGGCAACCATACATTGCTGTTTCCCTCCCTTCCTCTCTCTCTAAAATAAATAAATAAAATATTTTAAAAAAATTTTGTTGTGAGAAAAAGAAGCTTTTATAGGTCTTTTAAAAATAAGCATTATTTAACATGCCCTGAGAGTCATGGGGAAATCTATTCATGAGAAAGAGGGGTTTTCCCCCCATTTCTCTAGCTGCTTTTTTTTTACATCGGGGAAAAAGAAGAAAGGTTTTATGTGCAGCTCCATCTGAGCATTCCAGAGGATTCCATTAAAATATATATCTAACTATATGTATTTATAAAACCCGAGAGCAGAAGTCGGGTCCTACAGCTTGTCCCTTTGTGGGTTCCAGACATGCCACTTTGCACATGGGCCCTGACCCTTTTAGGCACCGCCCACAGGCTCCTTGGCCTTGAAAGGGAGAGAAAAGTTGTTCAAGTTCTGCTTTGAAGGACTGTCTTTCACAGGAACATGCTGATGAAGAGGTTGAAGTGGGACCTGTCTAGACTGCTTGCAGGTAGAAATGAAGAGGGGGGGAAACCTTTAATTATATTGTCAGAGCCACTGCACATACACCATTTATCTAGGGCTTGCCTTGAGGGTTTTTTTTTTTTTCCTAACGTGCTAAAGAAAAAAAGTTTTAAAGCACTTATCCTAGTTTCCAGTCGATGAAAATCCTGTTATAAACCACCAAATGTGTGTCTCCCTTTTGTACAGTACTTCTCTCCTGATGTGGTTGACTGACTTCACACCACACACACACACACACACACACACACACACACACACACAGTCCCCTGGTGCACATGGCGTTGCAGTTAAGCTGTTTACATCGTGTCTGTTCAGAATCAAGCCTTTAAAATGTTGAAGGGGTAGAGGGTAAAGGCGGCAAAGCCCTGGGGCCCAAATGAGACATTTGAAGGATGGCTGGTGTTTTCAAAACCATCCCAATGTCCAGCTTGGTAAAATGAATCGGGATCAGGACTGTTTTCTGTCTCATATGCATAATGCAGCAGCTAGGAGTCCTCTCCTTTGTGGCTCCATGAAATTTTAATGAAAATCAAAGAATACTTTCACAACCAGATTTCTCAGCCCTGGCCCTGTGGATGTCTTGGGCTGGACTTTGCTGGGGGCAGGCTGTCCTGTGCTCGGTATGTTGCTGAGCAGCATCCTGGCCTCTCTCTACGAGATGCCGGCCGTGCCCTCCACTGTGACAACCCAGGATGCCTCCAGATGTTGCCCAGTGTCTCCTGGGGCATAAAATCACTTTCAGTTTAGAGGTAATGGCTTAGAAAAATGAGCGAGATGATTCTAGCTTCTGGTATGAGCTGCAGTTTGCTTTGCTGCTTGATTTGGTTAGAACAGAGTCAGAGAATCTCAGTTCACTTCAGTAAGATCTGAGTGGTTCCTATGGATTGTAAAAGTGCTGTGACCCTCCCTTAGTGCTGGTCAGGGGCTGCTGCTGGGGAGTTCCCACAAAGTAACGCCCTCTGTTTCCTGTTTCTGTTCAGGTGACAATTGTAGAAAAGGCGGACAGCTCCAGCGTCCTCCCCAGTCCTTTATCCATCAGCACCAGGAACAGGATGACTTTCCTGTTTGCCAATCTGAAAGACAGAGACTTTCTAGTGCAGAGGATCTCTGATTTCCTGCAACAGACGACCTCCAAAATATACTCGGACAAAGAGTTTGCGGGGAGCTACAACAGTTCAGACGACGAGGTCTGTGGAGGTTTGGGTTCGCCCTGTTCCTGAAGGGTTCACTTCTTGCCGCTTTTGCTTGACCTTCAAGCTTTGCCGCTGAGCTAAGATGCACCACCTACACTCGTGCCAAGAGCCGTACCTCATTTAAATCACGTGGAGTGTGTACGGGGGTCCATAGAGCTGAGCAGAACCTTGTAGATCATCTGATCTAACCTTCTTATTTTACAGTGGAAGAATTATTAAGTCATTTGTCCTGGTTACACAAGTGACTCTGGCCCACATAGCGATGTTGTTGGGAATGGGACCCAGAAGATATGTCACTAGCTCAACTCACAGAGCAAGTCACTGGCAGCTAAAACATGTTGGAAAGATCATGAGCTGACAAGTAACATTCCTGTCCCTGTGCCCCTGCCCCCAGCTTCTGTGGGCATTTTGGAGGCACTGGAAACTAGAGAGGAGGGGAGGGAGGCGGTCCCATAAGCAGCTGATTCAACCACAGCATGCTTTGCATACACTCCAATCAGAGAGACAAATGGCCAACCAGTTTGTTGCAAAAATGCTGCTGAAATCCAGGGAAAACCTCCTTTGAGGACAGAAGTTCTCTAGCCCGTGGCCCATGCACCTGTCTAATTTCCACCCAAATGCTGGCTTGCTGCCATTCTTCGGTTCTTTGCAAAGCAAGAAGCATCTTGGGAACCTGACATAGCCCTTGTTATGTGTAGGGGACCTGAAGGGCCGCTGGCCAGACTTTCCTGTCTGCAGTGTCTCGTTCCCGTCTGCACCTGCAGGTGTACTCCCGGCCCAGCAGCCTCGTGTCCTCCAGCCCCCAGAAAAACTCGAGCTCGGATGCCGAGGGGGAGCGCCAGTTTAACCTGAACGGCAACAGCGTCCCCACGGCCACGCAGACCCTGATGACCATGTATCGGCGGCGGTCCCCTGAGGAATTCAACCCAAAATTGGTGGGTCCCTCCTGCTTTCCCTGAAGCTTTCATTAAATGTCTATGTGAATAGACAGTTTCCTATACGTAAAGCAGTTCCTGTCTCAGTCTGTCATTAGGTTTCAGAGTGCTTTTCATGGATGGAGTTATACAGGGTGTGGGTGACATTTTTTTGACTTCATTTCACAGTAGTTTAAGTCAACCAACAGATAAGTTCCCAGCGCACGTTTAAAAAACATAACTTACTTTGACTCGGAGACATAGACATAAAACCACTAATATAACTTGCATTCTGCTGACCTGTCTCGGGCAAGAGGAGTCCTGACTCGGGGCCAGAAGGCTCTGTGGCAGACCTGCAGACTGTGATAGATGGTTCGGATTCGGGGAGGACGCCGCCAAAGCTGAGCTCTTTGTTCTCACGGGCTCTGTCCTGACCTTCACCGCTCCGTTCACTAGGGAGAGTGTCTGACCTTCCTTCCAGCTTCCCTCTGTCCTCGAAGTACTTTGGGATGTCGTCACGTGTCATTATCCCTTTCAGGCCAAGGAGTTTTTGAAGGAGCAAGCCTGGAAGATTCACTTCGCTGAGTACGGGCAAGGCATCTGCATGTACCGCACAGAAAAAACGCGGGAGCTGGTGCTAAAGGGCATCCCGGAGAGCATGCGCGGCGAGCTCTGGCTGCTGCTCTCAGGTACTGCCAGGCTGGGCCGGGGCGGTGCTGGCCTGGGGTCCGTGGGACCACGGGGCTCCCCTCTCCCTCCGTCCTGCATGAGCGCTCTTTCAGACATGCAGCCCCCAGTGCAGAGCTAAATCTCCTTTCCTGGCCAAAGCGTTAGAGTCCCAGGACACATATTCAGTGGCCCAAATATCAAAGCCTCCACCTTTGAGTCCTGATAACCTCTTCTATTTCTTTCCTAACATTATTTAGGGGAGGGAGGGAAGAGAACTTGAAGGAATAGAGTATCGTTCTCTGTGATTTGGGGCGTCCTTTTTCCTGTCCCAGCTGTGCCGATGTCATTGATTATGTTGAAGTGTGGTACGTGGTCAGGGCCCTCACTGGGGTGGAGAGAGGGAGGAAATGGGAGGAATGAGGGAACCTTGTCCTTGACTTTGGCCACCGCCTGAGTGTACGGTTATCACTGGAGACGAAGGGGAGACCAGAGTCTGCACCGGAACTGAAAGCCCTCACAAACCACACTCAGGCTCCGAGCGGGAGATGTCAGGAAGGACAGAGCAGACATACTGTGGGCCCATGGGAAAGATGCGGCCCCCTTCACTGGTCCACCAGCCATGCTGTTGCCCGAATGTAACCTTGCAGGTCACACCCGCGAGCCCAGCGTCAGAACCCAGAGGTCCTCCGCGTTCCTTCCTCCCAGGCCGGTCTGTCACAGAGTCCAGGGCCTTCCTGCGGCTGTTGCCAGGCTTTAGTGTTGAATCAGTTGCTCCGCTTGGGCCGAGGCTTGAAACGTAATTCTTCTAAACAGAGGGATGTGAAAATTTTAGTTCGAACCCGAGATGCTCTGACTCTGGTGCTGTTAGAGAAGCCTTTCATTTTAAAAGTGACGTTAAAATCAGAAGAGTTTCCAGACTTACAGGAAAGACCAAAAAAAATCCTCATAGCTCTTTCTAGAAGCAGATGTCAGTGGTCATTGCCCATAATGAGAAGTAGTGACATCTCAGAAGTAGGACGGTAGAATCCTGAAAAATAATTGGCTTTGTGTATTTCATGTAGAACCAGTTGTTCTGTCTTCACTTGCAGGCCTTGCTTTTCATTTCCTCGACTAGACCAGCCACAGCCCCTCATTTAGAACCCAAACGTGAGCCAACGTCTACTGACAAACCTGACCCGGGATGATCCTCACCGTCCCGTCCTGGGCCTTCCCGTGTTTGCAGAACTAGTCACCCTAACCACCCGATTCAGATTGCTGACAGAGCGAACAAAAAAATTCCGTTTTTGTTTTCCTTATTCCAATCAGAAGTCACATGTAGCACGTGGTAGACAAAAGTGAAACTCGAAACGAGCACTAGGACATGGCGTGCACCAGCACACCGCCATCACGTTAGGCCCCGTGTCCAATCTGTAACTGTGACAAGCTCTGGGAGGCCAGAGGTTGAGTGACCGACACGCCGCCTGGACCGGGTGGAACACCAGCCGAGCTCCTGTTTCCGACCTGTTCACAGGGGTTGGGGGGGCGGTTGGTGGTTCACACGGAAGCCAGCTTGCTCCTCCAGAAAGCCAGCTCCCTACAGGGGTGCCCCACCTGGGTCCCGCCCTGCTTCCCATGACCCTTAGGGCCCTGTGTTTGCCGGCACTGTGTCCCCACTGCGGGGAAGTGCAGGCCAAACAGCAGTGAAGCCTCGCAAATCTCCCTTGAGAACAGAGTGTGCGCCAGGGTCAAGTGTCTGTCGGGCCGATGGCCTCATCTAGGGCAGACGTGAGAGGCAGTGCTGGCTCTCTGCGTGACCTTCAGGGACAAGGACAGGGCAGCCAGGGGCTCTATTTCTAAATGGTGAAATACAAATGAACATACATATATATATTTTCACACACACACATATATACATACATGTTATATAATAATGTGTGTATATATTTTGTATATACTTATATATGTATATGTAGTTTATACTTATACATAAATTATACTTATAAACTTACAGAAAAGTATAATTTATACTTATATAAATTACATATAATTATATTTAGGTTTAGAAATTTGTGTACAGGGTTTTTCTCTCTTTGAGAATCTAAAATGGGCATCGCTCAGCCCACCCCTCCACCCCCTGCCCACCCCCGAGGGCCCCACCATCCCACAATTTAAAAAATCCCTCAGATATCCCATTACCTCCTCTCCATATGGCTTCATACTCCTCAGTGTAGCTATTTAAGGTCTTCAGAGCTTACATTTGGCAGTTTTCAAACTTGCTCTGAGAAGCAAAATCTTTGAAGCAAGCGCTTAAAGGAAACTCCACTAAGTAAAAGCAGAGCTGCTGTGTTTGAAGGGAGGGCTGAGGCCCCAGCTCAGCTTACTCTGCAGGTACCTTGCTCTCCTGCTCGTCAGCGCCCCCTTGGGGTGGTCTGGGGAAGTTGCTCGGACACAGCTGCTCAGCTGGGAGACCTCCACCTTCTGAGGTTTTTAAACAGCCAGCTTACTGTGGAGCTGAGACAAGAGGGGCCCCATCCAGTTGCCCCATGAGCCAGGATTGCAGCACATCACATTACCCATGGGGCTTCATTGTCATTTCTCATGTGTCTTTTGAATGGTCGTGAAAGCAAAGAGGTGGGTAAGTTGAAGCTGTAGACCAAGGGCAGGACTCCCACTTTTTGATGTGGTGTCTGTTGGGTATTTCCCAGGGGCCATCAATGAGAAGGCCACGCACCCCGGGTACTACGGGGACCTGGTGGAGAAGTCCATGGGGAAGTACAACCTGGCCACGGAGGAGATCGAGCGGGACTTGCACCGCTCCCTTCCAGAACACCCCGCTTTCCAGAACGAGATGGGCATCGCTGCTCTGAGGAGAGTCTTGACGGCTTACGCTTTTCGAAACCCGAACATAGGGTATTGCCAGGTAAATGGCTAAGATGGTTTGCACTAATAATTGTTTTACTGGCTACTAAGTAATAATAAAGACTTGACGGTCATGAAAAGTGTCCCTTCACTACACCTGGGTTTCTCAGCCTTGGCACTGTTGGCATCATGGACTGTGTAATTCTCTGTGCGGGCTGCCCTGTGCTTTGTAGGATGCTTCATAACATTCCTGTTTAATGACATGCTGAGTAGCATCTACCCACTAACCACCAGTACAGCCTCCCATAGACATGGCCAGATGTCCCCTGCGGAGCAGCGTCTTCCTGGCTGAGATCCGCTGTGCTAAGCAAAGGAGCCAGGAGACAAGAGCGCCCTCACTAGACTCACTGCCGTCCAGCAGGGTGACCTCAGAAAGCCCCTCGCGGTCACTTTCTGACTCACCCTCCCCACGGGGTGACAGCGAGCCCGCCCAAGCGCTGCACCGTTAATTCTGCATCCTAGCTCCCGCGGTACTCCTGCTCTGCATCCTTCCGAGCAATCATGTCCTGAAGAATATAGCCTCTATATGCTATGGTTACATTTTAATGCACAGTACATTTAAAAAACAAAAATAAAATAAATGGTAAGTTTGACATAAAAATGTGTTGACCCACATTCCAACTAAAAGTATGTCTTGTACATATACCACGGATTGAGAAAGCTCCGAGGTTACACGACCTTTGGAATTAAAGAGCACATATTCAGAAAGGCCTTCCCTGACCATCCAGTGAAAAGCTGAAGGCTTAATCCCTGTGCACACACATGCACACACGCAGACATGCACAGGTTCCCCCTGTCCCACGCTGTTTTCTCTGTTTGACAGCACAATTTACTTACACTCCCAAGTTGATTAGCTAACCTCTACATCTTATTTTCTCTCTCTGACACCACCATTTAAAACCCTATGAAAAATGTCACCACTGTGTCCCCCTGTCCCCACCTCCAATACCTAGTCTAGAATTTGTTACAGAGTAGAACCTTAAGAAAACTTACCTGGACTGGATGACTGAGGAACCGGCCAGGACCACAGTCATGTCATGAAGCAGAATTGTCTGGTTAATTTTCAAGTGGAATTTTAGTAATGACTTCATCTGGGAAAGTACTAAGTAAGACCGACTACAAGAAAGAGCCTGTTAGACCAAAATTCCTTTTTGACATTTACATTGTAGAAATCTGATGAGCCATTACTGGCTTCTAGAAGATCAAAGAAGTGCAGGGGTTAGTTGGCTTCTGATGTAATAGAGTTCATACTTATCTTTGACCTGCTTTGTTTAAGTCAGAGGGCTGTTAAAGTAGTTGAGCCTCATGGCTCCTTATGAGCAACCTGATAATATCTTTTAATAAGTAGGTTACTCTGGAATTTAAGTACTTATCACTGTCTTCTTTAACCAGGTGGAAATGATGGGCTGGGGCTCTGAGTTTAAAAGGATTCATTGTTCTCTGAGGAGAGCCCTACGCCATGTGTACCTGGTTGTGGAAACCATCAGTACTGGTTGAAAACGAAATCTGTACCTCGCTGAATTAAGGACTAAAACTCTGAGATTTTAGCAAGTTAAAAGCTTTGTCAAATAGCCTTTGGGCAAAGTTTTGAATGAGGGTTTGGCTATCTCCCTCCTGGCTGAATATTGGGGTTCCTGAAGGGCTGCCAAGGGCTGAAGCGGGTTTACATTTTTAAAGGGTTGCAAACAAAACAAACCTCAAAAGACTCTGTGTGTGTGTGTGTGTGTGTGTGTGTCTAGTTTGCAAAGTCTTTAGATACTTTTGTGTCTTGGCTTTTACAGAAAGAGCTTGCTGGCCCCTTTGTGGCTAACTCAGTAATGTAGGTTAACAAACTGCTTTTTGGTGGAATGTGTTTGATGACATCCCTTGCCCTCTGGCAGGCCATGAATATTGTCACCTCGGTGCTGCTGCTCTACGCCAAAGAGGAGGAGGCTTTCTGGCTGCTTGTGGCTCTGTGTGAGCGCATGCTCCCCGATTACTACAACACCCGAGTGGTTGGTACGTGGGCACGGACTTAACGTTTTAATGCAGATCGCACCAAGAAGCTGTTTCTGGGGCCGCTACCGGCTGGAACACAGTTTCCGGTCACCAGTTAGCCAAGGGTGCCAGACTACTACAGTTTCCAAAATGGGTTGATCCATATGGGTTGTATACAAAGGAGCCCCACGGAACTTCAGAGAATGCATACGCATCACTGTTATAACAATTATTTTAAAAGCTAGTTGATGTGGGTGCCACTCTGTGACCCAGGAGAGCTACACCAAGCTCACTGACCATCAACCCAAAAGGTTTGATAAAAAGTTATCTCATGAAGAGGATAGAATCTGTGGAAAGTGGAAGTGTTAAAAAAAAAAGGGCTCTCTGGAGTGGACAAAAGAGCATATAACAGCTTATCCAGAAACTAAGTTTCTGAGGTATTTCTTCAGAACTGGTTATGTTGCGGAGCAAACAGCAATTGTGAGCATTTACACAAAGTGTGGCGGTTACTCCAATACTCCCTGCAACTGTTAGCAGGACTGGCTTTTTGCGGGTGATGTAGTCAAGTGTAAGCTTTATGCTTTCCTCTCGTGTTCTGTCTTCACTTATAAACCTTTGTACCCTGATTGGATTCATTGAAATTATTCTCCAGAAATGTAAATTGATCATGAAGGTAAGGTGTACAACTGGCATGCATTTACACTAAAAAAAAAGTCATTTAAAAAACAATTTGTATGTGGGGTGCATACATCCAGAAAAGTGATTTAAAAAATAATAAGAGTTTGTTGAGGAATGGAACCACTCAGGTATACATTTCATGCCTAACCAAAGTGTTCCAACAAAACAACTGATTGTCATGTGGTCTTTGTAAACTGACTTTCTCAACAACCCTCCTAGTGGTCATATTATTGCTTTTTATGGCGAGGAAAGCAGGACAGGAAGACTCAGAAAAAGAAGATACAGCCAGAACCAATCTGGTGACTGGACTGTGTTGACACCTTGGTCTTAATGTAGTAACATAATAACTAGTAACATAGTTAGCTACTAGTAGTTAGGTAACTACTAACATAGAAACATTGTAACATAGTACCTAGTAACAGATACATAGTAACTAGTAACTATGAACACCAGAACAGTTAGAGGAGGGAGCAGAGTTCTGTCAGCAGCAACCACGAACTGGACTATTTTAGTCAAGCCATTTTCTGGGGTGTAGAAGAAGGTATAGGGGTTCACTCAAGCATCCTTGTGCCCACCCTGCTGCAGGTGCACTGGTGGACCAGGGTGTCTTCGAGGAGCTGGCGCGTGACCACGTCCCCCAGCTCTACGACTGCATGCAGGACCTGGGCGTGATTTCCACCATCTCCCTGTCTTGGTTCCTCACCCTGTTTCTCAGCGTGATGCCCTTTGAGAGCGCAGTTGTGGTTGTCGACTGTTTCTTCTATGAAGGAATCAAGGTGATATTCCAGCTGGCGCTGGCTGTGCTGGATGCAAATGTGGACAAACTGCTGAACTGTAAGGACGACGGGGAGGCCATGACTGTTTTAGGAAGGTAGAGTACTAAGGCTCCTTGAAAACCATGTCTGGTTCTTCCTTGTATTGGTTTGGCCAAAAAAGTCCGTTTCATTTTTAGCATAAAATAAAAGATGCATTTTTCATTTTCACAGATAAATTTATTGATTTATATATTTTGAGTATGTCAGCTATCTCCTGCATGGTATAACATTGATTGTTCTCAATTAGTGTCTCAATTTGATCGCTATGGACTGCAGCTGGTCTGCCCATCCATAGAGCATCATCCAGCAAGAAATCTCCAGCACAAAACTTCACAAACCACTTTTGACATGTTGGAGCAGTCACAGCACCTTCTCCATACTCTGTACAAATCTTTTCTTTTGTGTTTCAGTTGCAGTTTTACCTTTCTTGAAATAATAAAGCATGATATGCAAAAACATTGTGTATCTTCCATCTTCAGTATTAAAAAGGCTCCACAAAAATTCACCAATTTTGATAAGTTTTTTTAAATGCATGCTGATATGACAGCTGTCACAATACAATCTAACAAAATTGTTCCAAATGAAGTTAAAGACAACTAAGCACTACTAGAGCCATCGTATGGAAAACAAACATACCTTTTGGCCAAGCCAATACCTCCACGGGTGTCCAACCTGTGCCCACGGGCCGCATGCAGTCCAGGATGACTATGAACACAGCCCGACACAAAATTGTAGATTTACTTAAAACCTTTTTTTTTTTATTATCAGTTGTCATTAGTGTTTGTGTATTAAATGTGTGGCCCAAGACAACTCTTCTTCCAGTGTGGCCTAGAGACGCCAAAAGGTTGGACACCCCTGCTAGTCTATCTCCTGGGCGTCATGAGTCTTATTTGGCTTGGTTCCCACTTCTCTTAGTGGCCGAAGATTTATTTTCATATGCTTTGCTTTTTGAAATTAAGGGAATTTCACTCTGTTCTTAAGGAAATTCTAGTCTTTTGCTTGCACCGTCAGAGTTTGCAGAAAATGCGTGGAGAAATGCCATGGGAGAATTGCAGCTGAGCCTCCCAGTGACGCCCGATTCGTTTCCTCTTCCAGGTATTTAGACAGTGTGACCAATAAAGACAGCACGCTGCCCCCCATTCCTCACCTCCACTCCCTGCTCAGTGACGACGTGGAGCCTTACCCCGAGGTGGACATCTTCAGACTCATCAGAACTTCCTACGAGGTGGGTCTGCCTTCCCAGCTCAGGGTCGCAGCACCCGAGTGCTGTGAGGGGCCCAGCTGGACGTGTGCCGCGTGCTTCGTGGCTGACCCATGAGGGTTTCTGGTCCTCGACCTTCTGAGACTAGTTGCTGCAGCAGGCAGCTCCTTTCCAGCTGACAGCTGTGAGCCGCAGAGGTGGAGGATGCTGACTGGGGCCTGTCATTTCTGCTGGGTGTCATACCAGGGAGCAAATGGCACGACAAGCTTTCGCTCTCCAGTTCTTTACTAGGCCCACCCTGAAACCTCTGGGTGGTCTGAGGTGGTCTTGGGAGGTTGACCTGCACAAACCGGTTTCCTTCCTGTTCTCAGGCCAAGCACTTAGGCCTTCTCTGAAGTAGATAAGCCAGTCCTCGTCGGTCCAAGGCACGTAGAATACCCCGCACCATCCTATGGAAGAACCAGCCCCACGATTCCTCTAGAATTGCTTGGCCTGGTGGGGTAGGTAGGCTGCCTTCTGGTCCACCAGGACCGGATCTGGTCTTAAACCTCAGTGTAGGGCTTCTCAGGGTGAAGGGGCCACAGTGCCTTGTCTCCTCGCATTTGGTGGTTTATGGAGCCCAAGGACTCAGTGCCCATAATTCTTGGTGGTGTCTTCACTTCCTGATCCTTAGCTCTGCAAACTTTTACAGAAACAATCATTAAGAAAGAGCACAACTATTTTGCCAAGCATGCTTCAGTACAGATGTTTTAGGGTTTTATGACTGGTGATTCCAAGTCGCAGCAACCTGGATAAGGGACAAGTAATGAGGGACAGGCTGAGGTCAGAGAGTCCTTCTTAGAGACAAGAAATTGGTGGGGCTTTT
Source organism: Micronycteris hirsuta (assembly GCA_004026765.1). Lineage (NCBI taxonomy): Eukaryota > Metazoa > Chordata > Mammalia > Chiroptera > Phyllostomidae > Micronycteris > Micronycteris hirsuta. Next base: position 24,998 of record PVJI01009121.1, read on the forward strand.
TTAATGCCGTAGTTCCAGAAACCTTCTCAGAAATGATTGTCCTTAACTCATAATGGGAGGAAGGCGGGTAATTTATTATTTTTAAAAATGTTAATTGGCACTCTGTGTATATTGAAAGAGACATCTTTAGTATGTTTGAGAATCAGACAAGTAATGCACGCTTATTATAAGAAATGTAGGAACTGGGGAAAAATATGGTGAAAAATGTATACTATATCTTATGAGCATTTCACCATATTTCCCTCAAGTATGGTTTTCTATTTGGAATATACACTTAAAAAATAAGTTCCTACCAAGAACTTTGCAACATTCCATTCTTTCACATAAAATATATATGAGCATTCTCTCATGTATTAAATATTGTTTGCAGGCATGGCTTTAATAGATTCTTAGTATTCTGCTTTAATGAGGCATCAAAATTTGTTTAGCTGGTCCCTTTTGTTGGACATTTACTTTGGTTGCTTCCAGATGTCCAGCATGATGTGGTAAACGTGGTATTGTACAGATGTCATGTCATATTACATGAGAAACTCACACACAAACGTCACCTCTCTGATTATTTCCTTAGAGTCCATTCTGAGGAATGGGTTTACAGCGATAGCTCAAAAAGTATGAATCACTTCCAAGCTCTACTGCCCAATTTTTATGAAGATTGTTCTAATTTATATTTCTACTAATGGAGATTAGCATGGCTGTTCCCCTTCACTCTCTCCAAAACCAGTTATTACCATAATGTGTGTGTTTTGCTAAAAACCATTCCCCCAGCCCTGACTGGTGTGGCTCAGTGGTTGAGTGCCAGCCTGCGAATCAAAGGGTCCCTGGTTCGATTCCCAGTCAGGGCACATGCCTGGGCTGCGGGCCAGGTCCCCAGTAGGGGGCACACGAGAGGCAACCACACACTGATGTTTCTCTCCCTCTTTCTCCCTCCCTTTCCCCTGTAAAAAATAAATAAATAAAATCTTATTTTTCAAAATCATTCCTCCAGGACTTTTGGAAATTTTGGGTGATTATCCTTCTAGAAAAAGAGCCCAAGTGATTAAAGGCAATAGTTTTTATACCTGCAGGATTTTTTCCTAAAGGAATCCCCTGAAACCTTTATTGTTAAGAGAATTCTGGGCCAAAGTAATAAAGCTTAATACAGGGAAACTCAGCTTCATTCTTGACAGCAGATAAGCTAATGCCACGCTGCAGTCAGCACTTGGCCCGTTGTTAATGGGAAAGAGAAGAGACAAGACTGAGGGCTGGTTTCCATTTCCGTCGTCTCTGGCTGACCCCGCATGGTGGCCCTTGGGCTGCCAAACATCCTGTCACCGGACACCGCAGTTTCCCTCCTCTGCCTGGGAAGACAGCCCCTGGCGTTACATCAGTGTCTGCATCACCTCGTCTTTCCACGCACGATGCTGACTTCTGTCTCCCCCCGCCCGTCTGGTCAGCGTCGCCCCTGCTCATGAGTTTCCAGTGGCTTTCCCCCGTCTTCCTTACAGGTTGCCCCACAAAGAACATCATAAACCCTCGCTTACTTTTTTCCCTCCTGACCTTTGGATTAATGGTTCTCAATTTTAAAAAATCACTTTAAACACTTTTAAGCCCCTCCTTTGAAAATATGAATTCCCAGGCTCCATTGCAGACAATCTCAGTCTGAATCTCTGCAATGGGGCCCAAGAATAAGCGTTTTTTGAAAGTCCCCCAGCTGACTCCAGTGCCCAGTGAGGGCCGGGAGTCACTGCCCTAGTTGCAGAATGGGGCCACTCAGCACAGACAGAGCGATGATAACCTGGTTTGGAGTGACGCGTGACACCAGCGTGTTTTGAGGCTCGCAGAGAGTTTCTTTCAGTGCTTCAGGATAATTAGCCTGGAGAATAGAAAAGTAGGAAAAATACTGGAAGCACCTTCAGCTTTGAGATCTGGTGAAGTGCTTCCCAGTTGTTGGTAGGTTGCTCTGACCCATTGACCCAGTTTCTCCTGGTGAGTAGAGATGATCGCTACTTAATGCCTCAAGGGGAAAATTCTTGCATGTGGTATGCCCTCCTCGGCCCCTAACAAAAGGGACTGTAGCAACAGGTTGACAGACAGTTTTCCTCTGGGTGGGAGCTGTGGCCAAGGCCCTGCAGTCCTATAGAGTTACCCAGAAGTAAAAGACTAAGTCCCGGCATCAAGTTGGACCCAGACACTGAGAGGACCTTTCTGAAAGGGACACATTAATTAAAGACCTGACAGAAGGCTTATGGCCACCACAGAGATTCCTAAAGTTCAAGATGACTCAGTCCAAATCTGAGATGAAACTCAGATAGGTTTCATCTGAGAAGTGTGAAGTAGGGAAAGGATGAGGCTAATGAAACGCAAGGAAGACTTTGTGCAGAAGGACAGGCAGTTATGCAAGTTCCGGATGTGTCGGGTTTATGAATGATGACCATGAACGTTACCACTCTGTGGGAGCCTGCCCTGTGTGGGGCAGCGTGCTGGGGGCTTCCACACAGGCCACCGGCCAAGTGTTAACCCTTTAAAGTGAAAAGGTAAGTTGAGAGAGGTTGAGCTAGTTTTTCCAAGGTGCACAGCTAGTAAGTGGCCGAGTCAGGATCCAAATAAGAGCTCGCAAGCATTCAAGTTGGAGCAAGAGCGTTTGTCAGGACAGGAGGAGGTGGGCAGAGATCTAAAGACTCGGCCCCAATGTTCCCCAAGGTTTAGAGAAGGAGGAGACATGCAGAGAGACAGAGAACAAGTGGCCAGTGAAGTATAAAGAGAACCAGGACAATGAGATGACATGGAATTAAAGCATTAATTATTGTAGTGATTATGCCAATCACTACGATAAGCAGTTTATAAGTTTTTGCTCTTCTATTAGGTGGAATCCAGGCTAGACTGTTGCAGTAATGGACCCCGGGCTAGAGTGAAACAAGATACAAATTTGGTTTTCTCTCGCTGTTCAGTCTGCATAGGCGGTTCAGGCCTGTCAGAGAGTCAGCAGCATCAGGGCCCAGGCGCCTTCTCATCCACTCTTGAAACGGGTCTGGTCCCTTCTGCAGGGGGACAGCGTGGCTGTGCTCCTTTCCTTGTAAGGGCCATTGTCATAAAACTTATGCTCACATCCTGTTGGCCAGAATCTGGTCACCTGGCCCCAATGTGCTGCAAGAGAGGCTGGACATTTCTCCCACGTGTCAGGACTGTGTCTCCGTCGGTCCTGCAGACAGGACACTGTATGCGTTAGCAGGTGACTCAGAAATGCCAACCTTGCTCTCTTCCAGAAATTTGGAACTATCCGGGCAGACCTGATTGAGCAGATGAGATTCAAACAGAGACTGAAGGTGATCCAGACCCTGGAGGACACTACGAAGCGGAACGTGGTGAGTCCTTCGAGAAGCAGAGTGTGCTCTCCTTCCCCCTCACCTCTCCTCGTCCTCCTGCGGCCCCTGAATCCCTGCCTGACACACGGACGACGACTTAGAAGAAGAGCAGGAACGTCCCCAATGTGCCCTTTTCGAGTCGGTGAAAGTCACTCTGTTTATTCTTTTTACAGGTACGAACCATTGTGACAGAAACCTCCTTTACCATTGATGAGCTAGAGGAACTTTACGCTCTTTTCAAGGTGAGTTTCAGAGTAAGTTCATGTGCATTCAGGGGCATAATGAAGTTCACTGTAATAATTCAGTTCCAGATTTATCTGTTAATTTTTTAAAAGATTGCTTGGATTACAACAGGCATAAATAGGAAGATGGAGCTGAGAATATAAAAATGTGAAAATACAGCTCCTCCCTACCCACCACCTACCATCCAGCAGTAAAGTAAATGTGGCATGTAAAGTAAATGTTCCCGTCCACTCTGTATGTTTTATATCTTTTTTTTTTAAATTTATTTTTAGAGAGAGGGGAAGGGGGGGGAGACAGAGAGGGAGAGAAACAGCAATGTATGGTTGCCTCTCACGTGGTCCTCACTGGGGACCCAGCCCGCAACCCAGGCATGTGCCCTGACTGGGAATCGAACCGGGACCCTTGGGTTCCCAGCCCGCGCTCAATCCACTGAGCTACACCAGCCAGGGCTGTATGTTTTATATCTTCCTGGACTGCGCTACCTTGTTTCTAAGGACAGAAACAGGGAGCTTTTAGCTGGATCCAGCTTTCTCTCCTCACCCGCAGTGGCTCCTACTCATAACTTTTCTAGAGCTATTTTCAGATGTGTGAAATAGCAGGGCCACACATTTGTAGTTTGGATAATGTATGGCCAGGATGATGCGTATGTGATTTTGGTGACCAGGAGGCAGGGGGTTGATGGGACACCGAACGATGTATTGGGAAAGTCAGGATTTCATCATGATCTGCTTTGGCTAACGGGTTGGATGACCTGTGTAGGCTGCTTGACCCCTGGGATTTACCATCCTCCCCTAGAGAACAAGGTGGTCACGTGGCCTAAATTACAGATCCTTTTTAGGTTAACATGCTCTTTATTTCTTTTAAATTTAAAAGAAAATGTGTTTATAGGAGTTATTTCTTAAAATTCTTGTGAGGGTGTGCATAAGAGGAAGAAGATTGCGGGAGGGTGGGGTTCCCTTTCTTTCCTCACCTCCTTCAGTAACTGAACCAGATCTGTCCTGCCGGATGTTAACTGCAGAGACAGTTGCCATGGAGCTGGTGAGATGAGAGCAGAGAGAGCAGAACAGTGCCCCAGGGGATGCGCATGGGTTGACCAGAAGCCTATTTCCAAGCTTCAGGGTGGGCCTTTTCTTCCTGGTATCTGTTCTGGGACCAGGTCCCCAGTACCAGCCCGTTCTTTGTGTTTTCAGGCAGAACATCTCACCAGCTGCTACTGGGGTGGGAGCAGCAACGCGCTGGACCGGCACGACCCCAGCCTGCCTTACCTTGAACAGTATCGCATTGACTTCGAGCAGTTCAAGGGGATGTTTGCTCTTCTCTTTCCCTGGGCCTGTGGAACGCACTCGGACGTGCTGGCCTCCCGCTTGTTCCAGTTACTAGATGAAAATGGAGACTCTCTGATTAACTTCCGAGAGTTTGTCTCTGGGCTCAGTAAGGATGTGGCGGGATTGCGTGGTTTGGGAGGGGCTGATGGGGTGGTAGCCCTGTTGTGGTCAGTGCTGCCCCCAAAGATTGGGGTTAGGGGGTAGAGCAGCACCTTTTAGGGTTTACATTGTAAAATTCATTTTTTGCTAATGGATATATTTTATGATTAATTCATTGCCTTCTACATTAGATAGTCCTCAACACTAGTTAAAATACATTACCAGAGAATTCACAAGACAATAAAATGCCAACCTAAACAGAGACCATGGAAACTTCACAGGAGAAAAAGGAATGTTTGGGTGGATTGCTTTTCTTTGAACACACACACACACACACACACACACACAAAGTATATATATGATATTTCATAAAATTTTATAAAACCATTTTGTGATGTTTTTAAGGAAGGGCTGAGGAAACCCCAAGAGCTCAGCTGTGTGCAGGGAAGTCTTTTCTCTCTGTTGCACCGGGTGGAAGGGCCGCCCCTCCAGACAGCGCAAACCCACACCGTGTTCCAGTGGACTCTTGCTCCACTTATAATTGAGGGCAAAGAGCTACCTTGTAGTTGAGCTTGGCCCACTGATGATGAGTTGTGCATGTAGCAGGCATGTCAGGCTGCCAGAATGAGATAAGGAAAAATGTGTTTATTCTAATTGTGCCGATCTGTGACCTTGGGCCATGTACTTTCAAATGACCTGCCCGTGGAGAGATGAAGGTGTCAGGCTTAGAGCCAGTGATGATTCCAGCCAGTGCCCTGAATCTTTAAGAATAGTGACAGGAAGGCTTAAAGGCCAGAAAAAGCTGATAGTTTTTTAAAAAGCCAAGGGATGTAAAAGAGGTTCTCTTAGGTAAGAAAAAAATAGCTTGTACAAAGTACTTATAAATATGCTTATAAAGGCAGGGCATGGAGGAACTTCGTTAAGTGCAGGCACTGTTCTTATGCTTTAGAATTTGTGCTTGATCGTGTGACCCAGACAGCAGCTTTTTGAGGTGACAGCAGTAATGATGACTAATGGCGATGTAGCACTTACTCTGTGCCGGGCACGGCCCCAGAGCTGCCTGTGCATTGCTGAGCCTAAAGGCACGGGGCTGCAGAGCGGGAGGTTGGACCCAGGCATCCTGGAGGCATGGTTTGCACAGTTACTGCTATGTTTTATTACCTACCTACTTGTTATCACCATACCCCTTTTCAATTAAAGGAACAGGAGCTCAGAAAGGGGAAGTCAATATGCCAGGATATTAGTTTTCAGAAAGTCAACACGTATCTGTTACTGGACAACACAGTTAGCACACGCTGGGCCCAGGATTCTGATGAGTCTCGAAAGCTCATATTTTCCTAATTCCTTTATGCTGAGGACAGCAAACGGGGTGTATGAGTGTGTGCTTTTTGGGAGGTGGGGGGAGAAGGCGGTATTAATTTTTAAGTACACAAGGAATACCTAAGTACATTCTGCTTTTTTAGAAAGTGAGACAAGGTAAATATTGATGTCTATAAAAAGGGTTTTTAAAAAATTGTCTTTGAGAAAGCACAAGGAAGAGGAAAAAGAGGCAGGTTCTGCATGTAGAATGTGATAGAAATAAATATAAGTATTTAATTACTTCAATCAACTCCAACAGAGAAAAATACTTTACAAAATCTTCAAGAAAGGAAAGAGAGGTCCAAGATAGTGAAAACAAAGAAAAAGAATATGTTAGCTTCTTAAAATGCAGTGGGCTTCTTGTGTGGGGTGAGCTACGCCACAGACACCAGTAGAACTCTGGGCCGTTGTCAGCTGTGTGCCAGTGACAGTTCTGGAGACAGATGAGTAGACCAGAAAAGAGAAATTCTGTTCAAGTTTTTAAAAATTAAAAAATGAATTTTGGTAAAGATTGGATCAGTGATTTTAATATCAATCCCCAGAAAGATTCTTCTAGAAATCAGGGAACAAATAGATGGTCTGTATGGAATTAAAAATAAGGAGTTACTATCAGAAGCCATAAAGTAGCTGTATCTCCTTCTCCAATCATGTTGCTTGAAAGGCAGAGTCTCTAAACACGTCACAGTGGTCGTGACTCAGCTGGTCCTTTGACAGGTGACTCATGGTAAATGGAAAAGGTAGGAGGGTATAGGAGTCGAGGATTGCGTGACCAGCTGAACTCTGCCCCCAAAGGGCAGTAGTTAATGAGTCATTTTCAACTGAGAGTTCTCTAGTACCTTGCACTTGGTATTAGCCTATGTGACTGTTTCCTAGTTCAAAAACAGAGTTATCCTCAGGACTAAATGGGATAATCCAAGTAAAGTTCCTAGAACAGAGCCTGGCTCAGAGGGGTTTGTTACCACTGTCACTGCGATTGCTAGTTACCTTCCTCTCCTTGCCTCAGCAACTTAAAACACCAAAGGCCGAGAAAGCCTTCCAAATAGGAGAGACAAAGCTGGGAGAGATGGCCAACATGTTGCATGAGAAAAAGAAATTAAAAAAAAAGGAGGAAGATTGGCAAAAACAAATTGACAAAGTTATATCAGAAATCCTAAATTTAAATAAATGATGATTTGATACCAAGAATCCTGGTTTCAGAAGTCTTCGCCTAAGCACGCCCTGGCCGTGCTTCTGCCACCCAGAGTCTCGGCTTCCGTTGGCAGGAAGTGGACGTTTCAGGGGAATGCTAAGCCTGGGGGTTCCTGCCACGCACGGCGCATTTCATGTGGGTGTTTTTTGATTTCCAGATGCCGCCTGCCACGGGGACCTCACAGAGAAGCTCAAGCTCCTGTACAAAATGCACGTCTTGCCTGGTAAGTGAGCCATGCACAGCAGCACAGCACACCTGTGACCGTGACCTGGCTGGAAGCTGTGTGTGTGTGGGGGCGGGTGGGGGGGGGAGTGACCTGTTCGCCTCTTTCTGATTTACAAAATCACTCATTGGCCACTACAAATGAGTTGAATGATGATTCTTCACCTAACTTCTGAGTCAGTATGTCCTCAGGTCTGTGCTCATCAACCTGTCTGAAGCACGAGTTGGGTTCATGGTGAAGAGCAGACCTCTGCCAGAGAAGGAATGACTAGCATTTGGTAACACATGGATCCCAGGGACTCGGAGATTCTGAGTCTGGGGGGAGTCGTTCTAACACTCACAGAAACTAGCATGAAAGATGGAGAAAATTTACGTTTTAGACAAGGTTGGCCTCCAGCTGGGATCTACCTAACAAAACTAAAAATTTTTTAAAAAGAGGATGACTTGACACTAGGATAGAGACAGGATAAAACTGCAGGTCATGACCCTGTGTGGCCTCGGCCTCCTCCCCCCTCCCCCCGGGTCATTTCTTTACCAAGCGAAGCCCGTGGTCGTGAGCCATCCTGCCTGTATGAGCACTCCCTCCCCTGCCCTCTCCAGAGCCCTCCTCTGATCAGGACGAGCCAGATTCTGCTTTTGAAGCGACTCAGTATTTCTTTGAAGACATCACCCCAGAATGCACACACGGTAAGTGGCTTTCCTCGCCGGGGCGCTGTGTTTCTTTTCCACAGAGCCCTCTTGTTTTTGGAAAAAGTTGCTTCTAAAGCTGCTCAGTCAAAGAAGTATATGGATCTGATTATTTGATATATTACTCTTTTTTTAGTTTTTAAAATTACAATTTACATACAGTATTATTTTGTATTAGTTTCAGGTGTATAGCATAGTGGTTGGACAATCCTGTGCTTTACAAAGTGTTCCCCCTGATATTTCCAGTACCCGCCTGGCACCAGACACAGTTATTATAATACTACTGACTACATTCTCTGGGCTGTACTTTACACCCCCATGACTATTCTGTAACTGCCAATCGTACTTCTCAGTCCCTCCACCTTTCCACCCAGTCCCCCAGCCCCTCCGCCCCTCTGGCAACCAGCAGTCTGTTCTCTGTGTCTGTGAATCTGCTTCTGTTTTGTGTGTTTCTTTATATGATTCATTAGATTCCACACAGACGTGAAATCATGTGGTATTTGTCTTTCTTTTCAAATTTTTGAGTTGGGTACTATCGGGGAGCCATAGCCCCCCGAAGGGACCGTGGCCATCGTCCCCCCTAGCTTAGACAAGACACGTCCTGCCGAGCTGTAGGCTTTGCTCTCCCATCCCTGCCAGGTTCGGGCCCATTAACAAGGTCATTCTGTGCGAAGTGGTTTCCCTGAAAGTCATATTTTTGAAAGGCCGAGATACAAATCTGAAGAAATTTTGTAACATACAGCATTTGCTTCCTTTTATCAACATAGGTTTTAAATTCTCTTTAGAAAGTGAGTTTTGGTCCTTTTGTGGGGCCTGAAAGAAAATCAGTCGCAGGTACGAAGTTAGGGTGACAGTGTAGCAGAGAGGGGATTAGCACTCACAGGGCAGGCAGGCATCACCCGTCTTCAAGTACTGGGGACACCGTGACACCATCCCTTTATTTCCTGATTGTATGTTAAACCCCAGTCACGAAAAAGAATTCTGGAGGAGTTGTTTCTTCACCTAGAAATAGGGTTGTCCCATAAATTATGGGACAGCCTGTAAAATTTGATTCCAGATAAGCAAACAATAATTTGTCCAGAAGTGGGTCCCAGGCACTGCTCAGGACACACTTACACCAAAAAATGATCTGTTATTGATCTTAAGTTCCAGTGCCACCTGGTGTGCTGGGTTCTGGTTTTGTTTTTTTGCTAAGTCAGGCCGTTCTACCTGGTCGTTTCTCGGTTTTCTACCACAAATGCTAAGTGTGTGGGTTTATTACACACAGTCTGATTTCCCCCGTCTCTTGGCAGTAGTTGGCCTGGACGGCAGAAGCAAACACAGCACAGACGATGGCTTTGTGACAGTAAGCCTGAAGCCAGACCGAGGTACGGATGTTCTCTTCCATACGCTGCCTGTCTGCTGGCTGAACACTGTTTCTTGACTTGGAACACTGACTTCTTGACGTTTGGGTTTTAGGGAAAAGGGCACATTCTCAAGAAAATCGTATTTATCTGAGGCTCTGGACTGCAGAAAATAAGTCAAAATCAAAGAATGCAAAGGATTTACCCAAATTGAACCAGGTAAGCTCTCAACAGTTCAGTCTATTCATTTCAAACCCAAAAACTGTTTTCCAGTCATCGATCCATGTAAAATAAGTATCCCTCAAAGGCAATGGTGACTTGGGGTAGTTCGTATCTATTTACATCTATTTTGTGTGTATTTTTGTGCATCAAAAATATGTTGTGAGAAAATGTCCTCAGAGAAAATGTGAATCACAAACCAGTCAGTTTGGAGAGTACACATTTCATCCCAGTCATTAAAAATCCCTCAGACTCACAAGACACGGCTGCATGCTGTTTTCAAACCACCGTGCTCAGCTATGAAGATAGCAGACACATTTTTTTCCTTAAAAAGCTGAAAGGTAATGACACAGATAAAAAAAGCAAAACATATAGGTAATTATAAGACCGCATGGAAACGCTAACTTTCCCGACAGAAAACAGATACATCCTCTGGATGGGGGTTGGAAGGCATGTCTTCCACGCAGGGTCCCCAGCAGATGTGTGTGGGAGAGCTGACCTTGGAAAAGCTGAGATGCCCCCTCAAGTATGTAGGTGTTGAATGAGATGAGGTCTGGGTTTACTTACAACGCTTCAGCAAAGGATGAACACGTTAACACAGCAGTGTAGTGCAGTCGGTCTTAACTCCAGGTGATGGATGGATACACAAAGGGTCGTTATTTCATTCTCTCTACTGTCACGGATGTTGGAAATTTTTCAATTTGTAAAAAATGGAACCATCCATAAAGAGACTTTAAATAAGGCTTCAACCCACCCTATATGCAGGCCTTTTAGGGGATCTTTTCGTTGTGCTAATGTGAAACGGCTTGGCAGGCCACTTCAGCCGTACCCCTGTGCTCCCCCAGGACAATGATGTTCTCTGTGCTATTTATTCGACATCCATTTTCAGGGGCAGTTCATTGAGCTGTGTAAGACGATGTATAACATGTTCAGCGAGGACCCCAATGAGCAGGAGCTGTACCACGCCACGGCGGCCGTGACCAGCCTCCTGCTGGAGATCGGGGAGGTGGGCAAGCTCTTCGTTACCCAGCCCGGGAAGGAGGTGGGCAGCGGGCCCTGCAGCCAGGGCATCCCGGGCATGCCCTTCCCCAAGAAAGGGCCAGGCGGCCCGCCCTTCGGGGTGGAGCCGGTGGAGCCCCACCCGGCCAGCTTGGCGGGCGATGCTGAGGACCACTCCCTGGGCGGACAGATGGAGGACATAAAGCTGGAGGACTCATCCCCGCGGGACAACGGGGCCTGCTCCTCCATGCTCATCTCCGACGACGACACCAAGGACGACAGCTCCATGTCCTCCTACTCGGTGCTGAGTGCTGGCTCGCATGAGGAGGACAAGCTGCACTGCGAGGACATCGGGGAGGACACGGTGCTGGTGCGCAGCGGCCAGGGCTCTGCAGCGCTGCCCGGGAGTGCCAGCCTGGACCGGGACTGGGCCATCACCTTCGAGCAGTTCCTGGCCTCCCTGCTGACGGAGCCCGCCTTGGTGAGGTACTTTGACAAGCCCGTGTGCATGATGGCCAGGATCACCAGTGCCAAGAACATCCGCATGATGGGCAGGGCGCTCACCTCGGCCAGTGACTACGAGATCTCCGCCCTGTCTGGCTGACCGCGCCTGCCTCCTCCAGCCTGGCGGGGCGGGGCGAGGTCTCTTTTATGTTCTGTGTTGGGGTTTCTTTCTTTTACATTAAATATTTATTAGGACCCAGCTTGAAACCTAGCATTTTCATAATATAATACAATGAAGACTGTTGGAGAAATATTTAACACCTCACTGTAGGTACAGTGCACTCTTGTGGGGGAAGGGGGGTTTACCAGAATATAGTTTATTCAGTGAATTCCAAAAAAAAGATGAATCTGTTCGTGATATGTGTATTATAACTTCTTAGTCTTGCTGTTGAACTGTATACATGGTTTAAAAAAAATAGTGCTGCTTAATGCTAAACAGGGCAGCAGCCATTTGCGTGTTTGGGCTTTTTACAATAAAATCAGAGCTGGAAGGAAAACGAAGTGGGAAAATGAAATGATCTTAAATGGAATAGGTGTTGTCAGCTAGGGTAAATCCCGTATCACTTTGGGGAGCATTAAAACTATTTTTTAAGATTTGAAATATATTTCATAAAAAGTCCTCTATTCAAAACTTATATTCAAAGGAATTCCCCTGCAAGGGGAAAACATTTGAGATTCTAAACAATTATGAAAGTGTGATTTTTATGTGATGCCAGAATAACGGTTCTATTTGGTCAATTCAGACAAACAGCTGACCAGTTTTGCATTAAAAAAGTTATTATTTATGTCAGCGGCCAGAGTTCAGTGGAAATGAACAGTCTCATCACAGAGTCAGAGTAGACATAAAGATGACAGAAGGCTTGGGATTTTTTGTTCTCTTTTTGGAAAGACTGATGCTTCTGGTACTGGATTTTCAGCTTCTTGTTACTCATTGCAAAGAAAGCAAAAAATAAATAAATAAACAAACTACCATCTCCATACTCTCCGTCGATTCCAGAAACTATACCATGTCTCCTATATGACCATCGTTCCAATTAAATCAGTGTAGTGATGATGTAAACTGGAAAAAAAAAAAAAAAAGAACCCCTGCCAGATAATGTAACTGAATGTTTTAAAGCAGAACTTTGTCACTTTATACAAGAGAATAGTATGCTCCGTTTCCTGAGCGGATGTGGAAATGGAAGCTAGCACACCTGCACTTTGGAGTCCTGCTCGCCATTGCTGTTCTTGTCTCAGACGTCGGGGGCGGTTTTCCCTCTTACCGTTGAATTCATGGTCATGGTCACAGTTCCTTTGCTTCTTCAGAATATTCCTTTCGACGCATTCCTTTCTTTTATTATACACTGTGTTCTTATTTTAGCTGTTACCGCTGTTTTTTTTTTTATTTTGTTTACAGAATGATTTTTAAACTGTCAAATGAAGTAGTGTTAACCTCGAATAAGATAATGTGAACAAATAAAGTACATCAGATACTCAGATATGGCTTTTGTCTCAGTGACTGAGTTCCTGCCTCAGGCAGTCACAATATTCTCCTGACAACTTTGCAGGGGGAATTATGAGACACCGTTCTAAGTAAATATTTCTATAGGCAAGTATTTTGAGATGATAAATATAATTGTAGTGATGTGCATATAGTGCATGTGTTTAAAATAAAGGGAATTTTTATCAGTTATCTGATTATTTAACTTATCCTACCTGTGTTAGCGATCAAGGGTTGAAATTCGTTTCACCCCTATTGGCATGCTATAACACCATTTGTTAATGTATTTAATGGAGTGACTAGCCATTTATTTGACTTGATTCTAAGATTGTTACTCATTACTTCATCATGTGTTTCTATCTCTAAAGTTACTTGAAAGATGCCTCAGGAAATAACTTTAAAATCTGATACTGTCAAGGCTTTGGGAAGGGAATAAACATGCATTTAAATGTGTAGCCCTACGTTAGCAAGAGAAGCCAGAATTTCCTGTCGTCGCAGAGAAAGGGACTGACAGTATCTGCCTCTCTTGCTGCTGTGGTAGTGGTGCCCTTAACATCCTGCTGCTTTTTGCCACAGCAACCACATGCTCTGTGAGGTACGTGTCCGCCCGTGTTTGCTTCTCCGGGAGCCCCGAGCCTCCAAGTGGATTATTTCCAGCTTAGTCTAGGAGAGAAAGAAGTAGGCGCCTCGGCTCACTCCTAGGGCAGTCGGTACCTTTCAAGGAGCATTTCCTGTCTTGTTTTTAATGGTTAGGGTATGTCTTTTTAGTATCTTCATGGATTTTTCTCTTTGATCTCAAACTACGGTGATTTACCATCTTCTTCTCCGAATGGTCACTTTCCACCCAGCTCTGTGATGATTTGTTTTCCTTGCTAATTACCATACCACCACCGCAGAGGGTGGGCTCTGTGTCTCCGTCCCCAGAGACTGCAGCTCCAGCAGCAGGGCCCTAGGCACCGGCCTCGGTGGCTTTCAGATAGGAACACTGGAGAGCGAGTGGGAAGACCGCTCTCTGAGTAGGGAGAGAACGCACTGGAGCTTGCCGTGCAGGGAAGTACACGTGCAGAGGACCACAGCTCCAACCGCACCATCCAGCTGGGTGGGGTGGGGGCGGGGGAGGGATTGAGCAAAACGGAAAAAGGACTCATGGACATGGACAACAGTGTGGGGACTGCTAGGGGGAGGGGGTACAAGGGGGCTAAATGGTAATGGGAAAAAGTACAATAAAGATTAAAAAATTGAAAAAAGAGAAGCATTGTTTCATGAACATAAATGACTTAAAGGGATGGGAGGATGAGAAGTATTAACAGCAAGGCTTATAAAAGTTTCCGTGTTTTATTTACTCACAGCATTCTGAACAACATGACAACACATCTCAGCTATTGCTTTTACAAAATAAGAAATTAATTGCTTTATCCAAAGTAGACAAAAATCTATTTCTTTAAGTTGCCAGCCAGTACTTTTCCCCTCAGGGAAACTACTGCTTAAATATTTGTTGAATACTTAAATAGAAACATAGAATCGCCCTATTATATATAGTAGTGTAATACTTGGGTCTTACCTGCACTAACTACATTTAAATTTCTTCTTATCAAAAGCTGAAGACAAAAAAAAAGGAGGGAAGAGAAAAGATCACTCATGACATTTTCTTTCTGACTTTTTTAACAAGTCTATTAATTTTTATGAAAGATTTGCTGATGTGGAGAGGTTCATAAATAGGAAAACAGAAATTAAGCGTCCCCAGACTTGTTCACAGAGAAGGTGGGTGGGCCACTTGTCCCGAGGAAACAGCTGCTGGTCCCCCATTAATTCTAGAAGGATAAGAAGCAGTATTGCCCTCCAAGCCAAACCTCTTCTCTTCAGGACCATGACACCGTGTGATCTTTCCTGCCCTGGCCACAGGCTTCTCACTTCTCACACTCACATAATGAGCAAGGCTTTGAGCAAGTTCTACCTCACTGAACGCCAAGGAGAGAAACATACATAAACTGTTGTGGACACTGGAATAAGAATGAAGAGTCCGTATGTTTTGACACAGAGATACATACAAATCCAAGTAGCTCTTAAAAGAGAAAAAAATTAGGATGGGCATTAAGAAAAAGGTTGTTTTCTAAACTGTAAATGGGGCCAGTAAGACACTGATTTTTCCATCCATATCACCGTATTCATACACAGAGGGAGGTTGGTCTTGGTTCACTGACATCCTCTGACCTCCCCTGTTCTTTAAAGATTGTCTTTCTGAACACAGTGTGTGAACTACAACGGTTTAATTATTTTTGTAGACTATTCTTGTCACTGGCACATGCTCTTCAATCTGGCACACACAAAAACTCATTTCAACACTGACTCACTTTTTTGATGCTACAGCAAACATAACTTTCCTGGTACTTAAGTTCTATCACTACTTTGGTACTTACTAATTATTATAGAAACAGGAAAGGTTCTCAACATGGATTTTAAGACTACATAAAATTCTAACATAACATGGAGAGCAAGGAAAAGTAGAAAGGCAGACGCAATTATTGTATTTCTCTTTTCATCAATGTCACTATCACATAAAAGGCTCATGTTACACTCTAATTTACGACTGGTGACATTGAGTTTGGCTTTCAGATTCAAACCTTAGAATCTGTTGGTGGTTTAGACCAGTTCGCCATAGAACTATCTGAAATGGTTACTGATTATTTTAAGCAAAAACAGAACACTATCTGCACTGTACAAACAGAGGTGGATCTAAAGAACATATTATTAGAGCAAGCTTTCTAGTGACATTTAAAAAATATTATTAAAAAGGTTTTTTTCTCCCTAGAAAGGGAAAAAACTTAATTACTCAAAAAGTCCCCCCCCATACTTGAGTTGTTCTTTTATTAGGCATAATGACAAAAGTTTAAATCAGTTCAAGATCTCAGCTGTGGAAAATTAAAATACAAGTGTTTTCAGCACAAAAAATCAAAGACAACTGCCTTCCCTACTAGGAAGCACCTTGACAAAAGGAAGCCAAATGGCCGACACTTGATCCTCAGCAGGGTGCCGCTACATCTCACAGAACTCCAACTGGATGATACAGCATTGAAAAACATGCTAGAAAAAGAAAATACTCCCAAAGTTGAGTCCCCTACAAGAAACCACATTTGTAAACTCCTCTAATACTGAATGAACAGCTAAACTGCCAGGAACCCAATAGTTTCATCTTGAGAAAATTGTGACTCGAATGCATGCACTTTGAATGTGCTGTCCAACACCACGGCTGTTACATCACAATCAAGTATTTTTTTCTACTCTTCCCTGGCAAGTTTGAAGAGAGGTTTGTTAATAAACATGAACAAATACTTGAAAGTCTCAGGTCTTTGTGTTTTAGATTAAATTATGACTTTAACAGGGTGGTTTCTGTAGGATTTAAGGAGAACTTAGAAATCACATGAACTTATCTTCAAACTTGAGTTTTGCTACGAGAACTAATGTCTAAAGAAGAAACTGTTCACTTTAGAATCTCATCACTGTATACTTACCACACTGGCGGCCGTCCTGAGATTTTAGAATAAAGCTATTCAGAATGCATCGTCATCATCCGCAGGCTACTTGAGAATCCCACAGATTGTTAAAGAGTACCCATAAAGTCTACACATCATCAACTAGAATCACTATGGAGTCAGAGCAGAGACCGAGTTAACAGTAAATAAAATAAACCAATGATGTTTCACCGAGTTAATAAAAATGCTTTAAGTCTTCTTGTTTAAGTTCAAAGACACCTTTATGGAAACAGCAACTGTCCTTTGAACACAGTTAAGATGTCCTCAGCAAACACCTCTCTTTTCGTAAGCACACGCAGGTAGGGCCAACCCCATAAAAGGCTCTCATACCGAGCACTAGCTCAGGTCCTTTTCCATCACTAATGAAAAGCAAAGACTGATGAGGAGGAACTGTCTCTAAGCTTTACAGTAACATCGTAACATTTGAAAGTATGGTGTTTAAAAGCAAAACAGCTAGTCACCAATACTGTCATTCCAACATGATCTATGATGCTAAATAATCAGACAAACCAAAGTGGAGGCCACGCGTCTTCACCCTCCTGTGCTCTCGCTGCTACTGATGAGGCCACACTGACATCTGCATGAGATGCAGACAAAACCACGAGGAACCACTCCTCTCCTAGCTAACCTACAAATATGAGGAAGAAAATAAAAACCAGCATGTCCAAACTCAACAAAAAAGTTTTAAGAGCTTTGCAAAGATACCAACTTGATGGCTACACATAAAGTGAAAACTGATATTCACACATTTTAATCAACCAATTTAACACAAATACAGTACCTGACTTGTACTTTTATACCAAATGGGCTAAGCCCCAAGTTCCAAACTGTAGTTCCCATGACTCTACAGAGGGGTCTTTGGAAGGAGAAGGTACCTTTGGAGGACAGTGTATAAACAACTGTAAACATACACTGATTGTCCAGTAGCTTTCTTAAATAGAATTTCTGAAAAGTTTTTGTAGGAAATTACATATAAGCAGTGTAATTGATCAGATAATTTCTATTACAACATATAAATTCTGCTGTGTGTGCAAAATGTGGTAGAAATAGAAGATACTTGGGATGATTCATATTTTTAAAGTAAGTGTCACGTTGTAATCCAATAGGAGTCCTTTAATCTTTTCATGAAACTTCTCTCTATATATGTTGAAATACATAATGCTTTCTGGCTTTTCTTCAAACCAAAACTTGTCAAATTCATAGACAAGATAACCTGTAGTTTAAAAAAAAAAAGCATACAGTCACTAAAAGCTCAATAGTGATATCACATCCAAACCACCTCATTTTAAAAGTATATGACCATCCTTTAAGTTCCATATTAGGGTATAATAATCAGAAATTATCTTAAACTACTAGAAACCTTAGGAACATTGTAAGAAATATTTTAATACGTTCAAAGTAAACAACAATTTCAACAAAATCCCTCAAACTTAAAAGACATTAATATTGTCAAAAGATACCTTGAGAATAGGAAACGTTATTTTACTAGATACCCCTAAAACACAAAAATGAAAGTAACAAGAAAATGCTGGACAAGGATAATTTACAGGAAAGCTGTTTTCTGTTTGATTTCTAAATCTCAGAGATATTTCCACTTTTTTTCAATGAACTATCAGCAACTTCTCTGTTTAAAAAAAAAAAATAGATTAAACTCTAACCAACTGAGCTACCCAGCCAGGGCCAAAAAATAGATAAACTCTAAATAAACTTGACTTAGTGACAAAGGCCCGAGATCACACAGTCACAACGGGGATGGGAAATAGTGGACAAATGCGAGAGAAATTTAAGAAGCAGACAAACCTGGAGTTAAGTAAAGACAGGGGAGATTATGGGAAGAGGCCTGGGTGACACTTTCAGCCCCAGAGTTGAAGAAGTTATGATCTGGCCATTTACTACCAAAGTAGTTTCCTATCTCCTGTCGACAGCAAATGGCATTCTAAAGATTCAAAATGATCAAGAAAAGCACAGCATAAAAGCTAAGCTGGATCTGAATTCTTTGCTTCTGAGCAATATGTTCAGAAGATGGGTTTATTCGATTAAACCTTCAATGTTCAAATATCATCAGAATAAAAGTTAATGAAACAGTGGTAATATACTGACTCCTTTATGGAAATTGACTAAGTAGCCCAACTAAACATGAGACCACTTGAACTTGAAATAAGGAGGGTGGGTGTAAAATTTTTTTAAATAAGTTTCCTTACAAGATAATCTGCAAGATAATGTGTCCTTGACTCAGTAGCATTCACTGACCAGGATTCAAGAGGGAAAATTCATTTTATAGATTGAAAAATGGATACCTACAGAAAAACTCCATAAACACTAAATTTGCGTACATGTGAAAAAATTGCCTCACTGAATTTCTTAAATCAACAAATATAAAAACTAAAGTGCAAAATACTCTTGGGAACTCAGCTTCCACTATTTTCCATTTTTCCAAAGATCCTAAATAATAAAATGACAAGCATAAGTCATATACCTGCTAGAGG
The DNA here is from genome assembly GCA_004026765.1 of Micronycteris hirsuta. Taxonomy (NCBI): domain Eukaryota; kingdom Metazoa; phylum Chordata; class Mammalia; order Chiroptera; family Phyllostomidae; genus Micronycteris; species Micronycteris hirsuta. Next base: position 44,024 of record PVJI01009121.1, read on the forward strand.
TGTTCTATCTTCCTAATGATTTAGAAATATCTAGTTTTAACTCCTCTTAATACTCACAGTAAAACTGGTGAAAGTGCTCCATTGTTGGTGCACCAGGAACAAAGTTGTAGAGATGAAATTTCAGAGCTTCACTCTTCAGCAAGCTGTAAGCCATCTCTGTCAGATTGATTCCAACTATTGCATAAGAATACCTATGTCAGAAACATGACTAGTTATACCAGCTAGCCAAATAGCGCGTACAATAAATTTGAAATTAGTCAAGGAATCAGCAAAAAGCTATCTGACCCATTTTTAACACACTACTGACTTCATGATATCTCTACATATTAAGAATAATAAACCAGAATAGATTTTTAAAACTTGTTCTCTAGAGGCTGTTTATTTTCTGGATATAATCTAAGAAATAAAAACAAAGCTCTGATGCCATGAATATCTAAAACGAAAATCCTTTAAAAAACTAAAAGGAGTATAACATATATTCTCACTGATTTCTAAAATACAATGGGCAATCTAACATTTTCTCATCTATTGTCAGGATATTTATTTTTATGATGTAATGTTGTTATAATGTTCTTCCAAAGATAGGTGTCAATGGAATATAAACATAAAATAATATCATGTGATAAAGCTAATAATATGACCTCAATTTGCATTTCATGTCACAACTCTCAAAACTATTTTTCATATTCCTATTTCTATTTCAAAACTATTTCCTATTCCTATTTTCAAATCTACTTCTCAAAAATTCTTTATAAAGTCCTTATCTCCATTTTGTAAGCTATATCTTATGATAAAAAGTATTAAAATACATACAAAACTGGTTTATGATCATATTTTGCCTTAAAAATAATGTAGCATGCAATATCCTTTACAGTTCTTATTGATTAAAATAATCCCATTTAAGAAATACCTTGAAATACTCTCAAAGTCAGACCATCCCATCAACTTAAATTCAAGGGCCTACAGTCTCTTCACTGCACCGAGCTTACCCTAAGGAAGGATGGTTGGAACGGGAAAGAATCTGATGAGCTTCCCTGGTATAGTTTTCACTGAAATACCTTCAAACAGTGAAGAAAAAGAATGATGTGAACACAAGTTGTTTACAGCACAGCCACCAGAAGCAGTTTAAAAAGTCGCCGACAAAACGAGTCCCGGCGCCGCCACAGCACCTGGTCAGTCCCCGTCTCAATCAACGTTTCATCCTGAGCCATCGGGCCTTTCCGCACAGGGCGTCGGCCCTCGGCAAGACTTTAAGGTATTTTAACAAATAAGTTATCTACCCGTGTTTAAAGAAATCTAGAGGTCTCTTTCTCTGTCCTAAATTTTCTACAATAGCCAATGCCCACCTGTTGAGAGGCCACTCTTCCCTTCGCCTGGGCCCATTCCTTCCAGGGCAACTGCGGTCTACTCTGTTTAATGCCATGTTCAGTGTGCTCAGAAGACAGTCAACCGCCTTCATTTTGCGTTAAAAACAACCCTCCGTGATCAGTGCTATAACTAAAACACTGGCCATAACACTTAAGTATCAGGAGAAATGGAGAAAACTATTTATTTGTAGGCTCATCCATCCTGTTGGCTTGAACCCCTGTGATCTCTCTGAGTCCTAAGAAGGCACCAAATCTTCTCTTAAACCTTCTAATCATTTCTAGTATATCACTGGCAATCAAATAATTATTAAAATGTCCCTGTGAATCTTCACAGGTTTTCAAATTAGTAGATACTAGCTCTACATAGCATAAAAATATCTATCTGTAAGTCATTGAAAAGTGTGTCCGAATCCTTTACCATATCATAAATCTAATTCATTAAATTATTTAAATTTTCAGCTAAATTGGAAAATACTGGAAAACCTGATTTCTGATGAAAACAGTCAGAAGCAAGGTTACTGAGAAAAAGGTAACAAAGGAAACACCACAGTACGTGGCCATCTAACTGAGGGTGAGCTGCTTCATATATCTGTGTAGCTTACAAGTACTGAGAGTAAAGATGGCCTTTAAAGGGTAAAAACAAAAAAATCCATGTGCTTGAAAAAGTAACAAATTTTAAAATAGTTCATAATTTTCCAAGTCGAAACAAAGTGCACTTTTTTCTACTTAAATTTCAAACAGAAGTTTCTGTTTATCAAAGTGGAAAATGGGCGTTTCATTTTCTGTGATTATTATTTTTAAAATATTACTGTGTTTTGCTTATTTCTGAGAGGTAGAATTATAGGAAACTTTAATACTCATAAAATTTAGGTATTATAGAAAATTAAATACTTTGCAACTGGGAAAAAATTACATATTGAAACCTTCTGTGTCTCTATTTTCTCCCCAAATATCCTCATCCATATTGACTTAGATATTTCTTCTCAATATTAACATTATTTAGCTCAATTTCAGGACTAATTTCTTTACAGTAACTATGTAAATCTTGTTAATGGTTAGGGTTCCCATTCCAGTTATTCTGTAGTCGATAAATCACAATTCAAGGATAGACTCAAACACTACAATCTCTTTATTTGCATGTCCTTTACTTTCTAAAATAGTTCTGGCTACCAGTTGTGATTTTAGTTACATATTTTACAACTTCATGTATGTGCTCAAGCATAAGCATTAAAGAAGAAAAGCAGAGACAGCCCATATAGGCTGTGAAAATCTGAGATTTAGATCCCTTGCCACATATGGCAGAGTCAGTGTGAAGAGACTTTGTTATCAACTTATCTGGTCACATTTCCCAAAATGGAATCAGAGAGCCAAGAGAAGAGACAAGAGGGTAAAAAAAAAAAGTAAGAAAAGAGTGTAAATATTCCTTAAGGGGTATCAGAAGAGAAAGGAAGAGGAAAGATACCGGTAAGCAAAGAAATCACTCACACTGCAGCTATTACAATTCGGAGAAAGTATGAAACTAGATGGGAGATTACATGTAGTTTCATTTTAGAGAAGAAAATAAAGTTTATTTTCACTTACACAAGGTTGATTAATCCAAGTATGCCCATGCCTCTGAAGTCTGTTTTGGGGTCATCGCCCTGGAAGCCGATGTCAGCCCACTGCTTGGAGATCCTGGCCTTCAGCTTTTTTGTGGGCATGAGAAGATTCCAAAGCTGTACAAACATGCTTCCATTTTACAAATAATAGTGATGTTCTTAAGTTTCCAGGATTTTTTTCCTTCTCACAACTGATATAACTAGTAAATTGAATGCTTTCAATTGAGCAATTTTGTAGACAAATTATACATTCAACAAAAAGTATGTATAGAGAACTTTTCAATTATCATAAAAAATGTGGCATATTTACTCCAATTAAAAGACTTACCTAAAAAACAGATTTTGAAAAGATGACAAATGCACAGACATCTAAAGCAATGTGATGTCCGTACCTACTGAGTAACACACACACACAAACACCAGAATTGGCAAACTGCTTCCTGGAGAACAGTGCTGTCTGGGTCAGGGAGGGGATCATCAGGAAATAATACAGGTTTATGCCAACCCATATGATTATTATTTTACAAATTTTCATGGTTTTAAAGGAAGAAAAATAACTCAGTTTTAACTAAATATATTCCTTATGACTGAGATCAAATTTCAGAGGGCTGTCATAAAATAAGACAGCTATCAAATATTAGATAGCAACAAACTAATCAATGCAAAATAAAGTTTAAAAATTTCATCATTTTCTAAATTTGACACCACACATCAATCCAAACAGGTTCACAAAAGTTAATAAGAAAGTTTATGTGAAATTTGCAAAACAAAAATACTTGCATTTTCCCATTTCACTGCCATTTCAGGCATTGTTGAGTAAAGGACTCCTCATAAAAGGAGTATCCTGCTACCCAAAATAAAATATGAAGACTAGTGATCCTGCTTTAAAACAGGGTCAAGACTTCGCTGGTCTTGAAGCCAAATCCAGTACTTAGATTGGGTTTTATCTGGCCCCTTCTTTTATTACTAGCAGATTTCCCTTTATATGTTAACAATCTATTCCAGAATTAAAAGCATTTAAAATAAAATTTAATGATGCTTATCAGAATATTATAAAAAGTGTTAACTAAAAATCTTCCACCAACATAATAAAATTCTCTAAGGGGCAAAGGAACTGGATGGCTGTATAAGCCTTGAGAATTTGCACAGAGACCTCACTAGCTCAGGCCTGATTTATTTTCCTAGTGTGCAGGAACTTTGAATGCAGAACACGAACCGTACCTTGAGAAGCAGCTTTTCATGTTGTGGGTTATCAGAGTCATACGGTCTTTTTCTCACACCTTCTACATCCAAATAGAGCTGCTTATAACCAGATATCTGCAGTAAGCATGCCTTCATGCAGATTTTAAAACTGAAAATAATAGAATTATTATTTTAAAAAATCATTCTTTATCACAATAAAGTAATGCCTTCCAGAGCTTGTGGTTCATATGGCTATTTAGAAACAATTTCCTAGCTTTCAGTTTAATACAATAAGCAGCAAAGACCTCCTTAAACACAAAACTTTTTATAAAGTATCAGGAAGGATATGATAAATCAGGGTCTAGAAAAAGGACAAGACATGGTAGGAGGGGCAAGCTTTGCAGCTCTCTCTCCTTTTCATGTTTTCCTTGGACAGTCTCATACATTCCTAAATCTTCATGGCCAGTCATCACCAACAGACCTAATTTTCCAAGAATATATATACAAGGGAGGACCCCCAAAATGGAATTACCTTCTGGAGGGTGGGCACCTTGTCGTATGGGCTTCCCCCATGAGGTGAGTGTTCTAGGAACCCACCTGTGTCAGTGCACGGAGTTGTGAGAGGTTGCGTTCAGCTTCAATGAAAAGTTTTTGAAGGCTCTTTCAAAGCACTTGCCCATTTCATGATGGGTGATTTACAAGCACACCTGCCCACACTACACTGAGTATTCAACAGTTTTTGACCAGAAACAACATGACACCCGTGCCCTATTCACCTGATGTCATCTCAAGTGACTTTTTTTTTGTTTCCAGGGATGAAAGAAGTCCTCAAAGGGCAACATTTTGCTGATTAGTTGAAGAAGTGAAACCAAAACAGCAGAAGCACTAAAAGGCATCAAAATCAACAAGCTCAGAAACTGTTTTTAGTGGGAAAAACACCTTGATAGGTGTATTGCATCAAATGGTGAGTACTTTGAAGGTGACTGGTGTTTAAACATGTAAGAAAACACGATTTTTTATAAATAAATTGTTTTTTTGGGTCTCCCCTCATATCTATAACAAACAGGTCCAGGACAGGTTATCTCAGTTTTCCCAAATACAACTGTCTGTCTTCCCTGAAGAAACGTGCTTTTTCTTAGTAAGTCACTAAAACTATTAATGAGACCAGTAATCATTAGTTCTCCAAGCCAGAACCGTCCAAGTTCTGACTTTCTACTCTACCACCAATACACTGAAAGATCCCCAAACCCTCATCCTTTCCACCTCTGAAATGTCTCTGGAAGCAATCACCATATATTCATTTATGCTCATGTGTTTATGGCTTTGTCCTCTTGCCTGAAGAACTGTTTCCTAACTGTTCTGTCTTTATTCCTTCTGCCAGTCTCCTCACACCCCCCAATTCACTCTCCATTTTCTGATCATACAGCTTGTTTTCTTAGAAGGGAGGAAGAGAGAGGGAGGAAGAGAGAGGGAGGAAGAGAAAGGGAGGGAGGGAGGAAGGAAGGAAGGCAGGCAGGCAGGAAGGAAGGAAGGAAGGAAGGAAGGAAGGAACCAGAGGACAACATCTGTCCCTCGGTGTGACGTGCAGCCCAGCACCGCACTCACTTCTCCGAGCCTGCCCTGCAGGAACCCAAGGCCCAGCTACAAAGACCCCCGTCGTGCCCAGGTCCACAGGGCTGGGGCCTTGGTGGCAGTCTTTCCCTGCAGAGCATGTCCTCCACAAGGCCCAGCTGAGATGTCACCTCTTCTGTGGAACTACCTCACAGTTCTTTCCTGTGCCCTCCCCTGTTCCAGCCAAAATAAATTGCTCCTTTCTCTATATTTACACAGAAAATGATGAAAAAGAACAAACTGCTAAACACTTACAAGTCAATATCCTGGTCCTGAGAACTGAAAAATGGAGTAAGTCAAGTCCTCCTCTTACGGAACTTGCAATTCATTGCAATATGAGGGGAAGAACAAGAGGAGACGGACCATCACAGTACAACGGTTATGCTACGGTGGAGGAAGGGCTCTGTGACGGGACAGGGCAGGGGCCCTGCCTCGGGCTGCAAGAGCCAGGGAGGACCCTCCTGCAGGAGGACAGAGGGGCTGAATTTTGAAGGACAAGGACACAGTAACCGCGGTTATTTAACTTCAGGAAAGTAATGGTAAGTTGCTCTAAAGAAGGCAGACAGTAAAGTGGCAACAGTACTGGCTAGGAACCCGCAGACACGGGCTTTCTTCTGCTCCCATCACTCCCCTCTCTGGACCTGAGCTCCTCACACGCTGAAGTGGAAGGGTGGAATGAGACCACCTCCACAAGCCCTGCAGCGCTAGTGTGGGACAGCTGGGGGTCTCCACAGTTCACAGGGTGCGGGTGCACGGCCAAAGCAGCATACCTGACGTCCTTCTCAGTGTTGATATTCTTTTCTTTCATTATATCTTCTACACATTTGTCCACTTCACTCTGAACTGCAAATGTCGCTTCCTGTAAAACCTGTTGGTGTGACAAAAAGCTGATTGAGAAAAATCCCTTTTAGCTGAAAAAGACAGTAAGTTTTAAGGTATTTAGTCAACTCTATAATGCAGATATTAAAATGCAAAATGAAAAAATCTGTTTCAAATTTTCACTATTAAATAATTCAAGCAATTATTTAATTAATTGAAAGAGAAGCAACATGTTTCAGATGAAGTCTTCCTTAACTGAGAATCAACAGGCTCTCTTAGCAAATGTACTACTATCATAGTGTGCTTATGAAGCAGACACTTTCTATAAAATTCAAAAATTATGTAATAAAAATGTAGGTACAAAAAATTTGAATGCAGAAGAGCACAAAGAGAAAAACACAAATAATTTTGTAATCTTACCATCAGTGATAACCACCGGTAATAGATTAGCATGTTATATCGATGCCATACAGACAGATAACTAAAATTAAATTTTTTTATAATTACTTTATTGTTATTCAATTACAGTTGTCTGCATCCTCTCCCCTCCCCCCACTAAAATTAAAATTAAAATTTCATCATACAACACTTAACCTTACTATGACCAGTGTTTTCTAATTATTTTCTACTCCATTCCTGTGGTGGTGGTGGCTGTTCAATGCTGGCTGGGATCTACAACGGGATTTCAAACGATGGCCCAGGAGGCCCACGCTCTACCTTTGCCACACCACAGGTGGACACAGCAAAAAAATGGGGACCACTACAGGGAAGTACAGCGTGTAGTAGACTAAATTACTGATCCGAACTTTTCACTCCCCTGTAATTGAATTATATGCCCATTGCCTACTATAGCCTTATGGTGGGCATAGTGTACCTCTCTCTTTTCTAGGGCTTGGCCACATAAATTACTTTAGCCAATGGAACGGCAATGGATATGACACCAGGAAACTTAAGATATGTCTGTGTGGTTAGGCCTTCAATGATCCGCTGTGAGAACATTCCCCAGGTACCCACTACCTTTCCAACCTGGGTCCCAGAATGACACAGTGACAGCGGACCTGAACTTGGCACCAGCTAAAAGAAGAGTCTCTAGCTGGCCAACAGACACAAGAGCAAGAAATAAATAACATATTGTCATATGCTCCTGAGATTTTATAAGTTTGTTACACAGCGAAAGCTGACGAATAAATAGCATGAGGTATGACATATTTTGGATCAAAAGTTCCATGGCCTAGGGTGCTCTGTCACTATCCAAAACTGCTTGACTTTTCTCTCACATAAGAACCTATCCTAAGGGCACAGTCTAAAAGAAGGCTTTCTCCAGGACCCTGCTTCCCCTAAAACTATCAAATCATCAGGCAAAATAAACAAGCAAAACCTCAGAAAATTATTCAAATACCTTCTTTGTGCGTAATAGCACACATACACAGAAAATATTTTAAAACGAAGATATTACTTCTAATGTGGAAAAATTTCACTCAATACTATTTACAGCAAAGACTCTTCTGGGAGAGTATTAATAATTTTAAAATTGAGGCATTCTTTTAAACAAAAAGTATTTTCCAGTTAAGTTTTCTGGAATTATCACCTTGATATGATCCTACCTTATTCTTGGAATATGTCAAGGAATTTTCTGAAATTGGAAAAAAAAAATTATCACATGTTGTTTGTGAATTATTCCATAAACAAAGAGTATAAATATGAGGTCAATGATAAATTAATTTCACAGTTCTAGAAGATATAATTTTTATATGAATAATTTAGCGAACACTTAAAAATTTCAGCCTTTCCATACACAACACTAGACATGATTCCAAAATCCTCAACCCAACCTAACACGCCACAGCCAAAGAGACAGAGTTGGCCCAATCTCCCCAGAGTCTCTGCAGTCCCCCAAGTGCCTGCTGACCACTGCAGACCCACACAAGGCCCTTGGATTAGCGTCTGTCCCAGAAACTCATCTCAAGACTCCAGGGAGAGTGCTCTCTACACGTTTTCTCCACGTGTTACCCTTAAGGAGTCAGTGTGTCCATTTCAGGGGCTCGCAACTGAATGAAGCATACAACACAGGGGCAAAAATGAAAAGACTTCAGATTATTTGCCTAACCACCTCTAACCAGACAAACAGCAAAGCAGTTTCTCCATTTTTGCTTCAAGAATGACTACAACATTTTTACTGGTTTATTTAAAAAATTTTTCTGGCACATTAACTTAAAGTCTTTTTTTCAGAAGTTTGAAAAAAAATGCTTCTGCCACAAAATAAGGCCTTAACATATGTTTTCCGCCCCCCTCCCCCCCACGCTATAAAACACCAAGACTGCCAGGATTTCTTATCAAGAGGTACTTTGTTCTCAAAACAGTCAAAAGGGCAAATCTGAAGAGCAGGCAATAATTTAAGTCAGCCACAAAGTTGTGAGAAAACTAGGGAAGTAATTAAATTTCAATTATCCAGCTGCCCTGAGGCTTACATCTCTCCTGGTATGTCACCCTTTCACTTCACCTTGGATACCAACAGCCACTTCTCAAATCCTGCAGGGGTGGATTTCTTAGTTGAAGCACACTTGTTCAATTCAAAAGGCGGCCTGATTTTCCATTTAACACAGTGAATGTGAACTGCAGCTAATCCCTAGTCTTCTTTACCCTGGCCTAAGAGAAATGACCTCCACCATCTTTCTCACTCATCTGCGTTCCAATTTAAAGCAGTATTTTCAATTACGCATTGAAAGCTGATGGATTTCAGAAGGTAACAGACCAGTACTGTTCAACAGAAATATAATGCAAGGAAAACGCACGTCACAAGTGTAATTTAAAGTTTTCTAGTAGCCGCATTAGAGTAAAAGAAACAGATAAAATTACTTTTACCATTTTAAACCAATACATCTAAAATCTATTAAACCAATATACCCCAAATATTCCCAATATAATAAATAATTACTAATGAGATAGTTTTACATCCTTTGTTCATATGAAGTCTTAAAACCCAGTGTATATTTTATACTTCCGCATATCACGATTCCTACTAATCACATTTCATGTGCTCTACAGCCACATGTGGCTACTGGCTAGAGTACTGGACACTTCAGACTTTGAGTCTAATAATCTTTCCTAGGGATCACTAGATACCTATTGTTGTCCTTCCATGAATTACATAAAAAATTGATGAAAGATGCTGGGTATAAAAATGAACCTATTGAATAGATCCAGACACCCACTTTCCCATCACTTGGGTAAAAATTTCAAAGAGCTTTGAGAATTATAGAGATTTTCTTCTAAAATATAACCTATAGTTTACAACTATAACCTAAGGAACAACTCATGAATTTCAGGAGCCAGAGAAAATAACTGTTCGCACAGATGGGGAATTAAATAATAATCATTTTCTTTTTCAATAAAATCATATAGTTTTAGGGATTCAATGTTAGATTCCACAGATTACAAAACTGAGTATAAGTGACTTGATCAGGTTATACAATGAGTGCATACTCACTGTGAATATTGAGAAAAAAATATTCAGAATTAAAATTTTATTAGTTTCAATTATTCTCTTTCAGATAACATTACCTATCCTGTGTGTCCTCTGGGCACCTATATAGGTATCAAAAATTCGCTGCAATTCACACTTTCCAGTCATCTGTCGTAAGAGCCATTTCATCCAAAATCGAAAAAAGTGCCCATAGAAGAAGTCCCACAAAGAAATAAACATTTTTTTTCCTGGAGAAGGAAATATATGACAGGTTTAATGACCTTAAATTGGATTTTAAAAAGGAAAAAAATTAGTTTATTCATCAAATCTCAAATTACATTAATATCTTACACTATTCCACTGCGTCTATTCTGTAGTGTTAAAGGAATCTAAGAAAACAATGATAGGTGTAATAGATACTAGATTAAACTATGGCTGGTCAAATGGCCAATTTTTCACTTTTTAAAAATTAACTGTAAAATTCAAAATTACTTACTTAAATTAAAGCTCTCAGTTCCCTTTTTAAAATTTTTCACTCTTTGAGAATTGGGACCCAACAGTTCACGAACAAAGGGAACCCAACTAAGCAACAATTAAATAAAAAATACCACGCATCAGAATTGTTATTATACGGAATAGCTCTTCTTAATCTCTTATGGATGGTTCCAGTTACATGTATCCCATAGTCAGGTGTTGCTGGCAAATAAAACACTACATATGGTTTACAAATTGAAGTATACCGGTTGAACACTGAGTAGATCACATCCTGGCTAAGTCCTGTTTTTCCATTCAACAGGTGAAAGACTGAAATACTGAGGACAATGAACTACACCTTCAATAAAACTGAATCTTTACGTCATAAGAAAAACCTTCAGCTCCTAAAGAGCGATGGGGGCAATGCAAGTGAGTAATTACTTAAAATCAAACAAAAATGTTCATCTCCTTCCTGCCTTAAACATGCCCACCTATATATCATCTCTATAGACGAAGGTCTGCCAGACTGTCAATTCTGAAATCCCCGCAGATCAGCGCAAAACAGCGATGCGGTAAACTGTAACGTGAAAAAGAACCCATCTAGTCCGCGCTCATTATGACAAAAGAACGGCCAAGCGGAGGGAACGCAAGCCTCGCGGCGCCTGAGCTTCCCAGACAGCAGGGAGTCGCTGCGGCGAGTCCCGGTTTCAGAGCCTGGAGGAGCCCAGCTTTCTCGCTGCCCGCGAGTGGGAGGAAACGGCTCGCACAAAGCCCCACCGTCCCGGGCGTCCAGCGGATCTGCCCTGGGACACCGCAGGGCTCGCGCACCCCGCGCGCTCTCAGCGCATGGAAGCAGCACGGGGCGAGAGGAAAAGAAACAGCAGCCACCTCACAGGAGCGGAAGAGCTAGGGGGAGCTGGAGTCTGCCTCGGTTTCCCCAACTGCAAACAGCCGGCAACGGAAACGACGCTACTAGCACTGTGTCCCCGCAAGCACCGTGACCCGGAAGTTGGGGAGCAAGGCCGCGGGAAAGCCTTCTCCGGGACACGGCCTGCCCCGCCCCTCCGGCCTCCTCCGATTGGTCCACGCTCCACCAATTGCTAACGCAGCAAGGAGGTCGAGCAGAGTTGCTTTGGCGCGCGTGCTCGGATTCTGAGGACGAGGGACGGTTTCCCTAGCAACGGTACCGGGAGGCACGCCCTGTGCGGCGAAGCGCCGCTGCGGAGACTTCGCTCGCCGACTTTTGCTCAAGTTGGCACTGTGTTCTGCTTCTACACTCCAAACGCGGAAAAAGAAGTGTAGTTTTGGTAAATCGTAGCGTTTTTACCTACATTTAATCTTAATTTCGTGTATTTTCCATCCGCCGTTGGGAATCCGCAAATACACTGGGCCGACTTAAATTACACGCGGATTTTCTACAGTGTTGGACCGCAACCCCACGGTGTTCAAGGGTCAACTGTAATGATTAATAGTCCCACTTTATGGGTGAGGAAACGGAATTTGCGTTTACTGACTTGCTCATGACTAATCAGTGGCAGGTAAGAAGAGCCCTATATGTTGAGGAAAGAAGTTTGGACTTAGTTATGTAATTACAAGCATCTTAACAGTTAAATCCTCAAACATGTATTCCTTAAGTGGTTGTTTTTCTTGAAAAAGAAACTTAAGTATATGTTTTTTTAGAAGTCCCATCTCAAACAGTGCATTAATGCAAGTATTTGTTGTTTCCCTGTTATATACCAGTTAGGGCTCCAAAAGGGAGTCAACACAGTAAACAAATGCAAATAATGAATGTGCCAGGTGGTGCTAAAATAAGGCGTAGGAGGAGAGGGGAGTTACTACACACAGGTAGTCGGGGGAGTCTCTGTATTGAGGCGACATTTGAGCAGTGTCCAAGTAAGGCAGTAAACCTTCCGAGTGTGTGGAGGAAGAGCATTCCAGGCACTTAGAACAACAAATGCAAGGGCGTCGAATCAGGAGCATACTTCATAAATTGGAGGAATTGCAAGAAGGCCAGTGTGGCTGGAGGAGAAAGAGCAAGGGAAAAGCAGAATATAAGTACATAGGACAGCTTTCATATAAGTATGAAAAATAACTCCCCTGCACCCCCACCCAAACTGCTGGTTCCTCAGCTCCCTTGCTCAAAAGCAAGCAATATTAGTTTTCTGGTTTGTATCTCCAGGAATATTCTATATAAATGTGTATATGTATATTTCCTCCACCCCCTTGTTAACACAAATTGAAGGCAGCAATACACACTTTTCCACACCTCAACCAACATTTTTTAAAAGATGCTAATTATAAAAAACTCTAGTCAGGTGAAGGGTGCATAAACCATTATCCCTGCCCCATAGAAACATCCGACAGTCAACTTGGTAATGAGATCTGGACGTACAATAATAAAACCATACAATCTTAGATCTTGAAGGGAACTTAAAGATCACCTCATTGAATATTTTTTTATTGCACATAAGAAGATTCAGAAAGAAAAAGTACACCGGTTTGGCAAATTAAGAAGTAGAAACTAACTTCTGTTTCAGAGGTCTCTCCATTCGTAAGACCTTCATAAAATAAAAAGTGAGATAATCCTGTACTACAGTGATAGACTTCTTCTACCTTTTCATTGTGCTGTACTGAGAGTAGGGCATGAAGAGAGCTCCTCTCCTTGTCTCCATGCTGCCTATTGGCCCACTTCAGTCATGGTTTTCTCCAAGAGAAGAGAATGCTAACCTGCTCCGTCAGCACCTGAGAAGTGAATTGAACGTCACTTATTGGAAGCAGGGTCCCTTTACAGTAAAATGTCATGCACATGTGAATGCCTCTTTTCCCCCACTAATTCATTTGCATGTAACTGGCAGGTATATTAAACCAGAACTGTCCCTCAGGGAAGGCTGACTTTCTCTCTTTCTCTAATATTCTCTGATTTTCTTTTTCCATGTCGCTGGCTTAATGGTGGTTAAGCCCTAAGATCAGAGTTCTGCCTTCAAGGAGATGGGACCTCCTTAGGTCTCTAAACTAAGCTGTGTGCTTTTACTCAGTCTTATGGAAAAACCAAGACTATATAGCATAGGTCACATTTTTTAAAAGATTTTATTTATTTACTTTTAGAGAGAGGGGAAGGGAAGGAGAAAGGGAGAGAAACATCAATGTGCGGTTGCCTCTTGTGTACCTCCCACCAGGGACCTGGCCCGCAGCCCAAGCATGCGCCATGACTGGGAATTGAACCAGCGACCTCTTGGTTCGCAGGCTCGCACTCAGTACACTGAGCTACACCAGCCAGCACTGGTCACATTTTTGAGGAATCTCTGCTTTCTTGGATTCCCAGGCTAGACAGCAAAGACACTTTATTTTAGACACTGCTTAGTAGAAAGCATTGATTAGTGTGACTGTTAGTCAGCAACTTGTTGCAGTGTTCAGCATTTGATCGATAGAGAACCCAAGTTAAATATCAGCACCTAGTTTTGGAGTGTGTGAGATGTGGAACACAGTGAATTTACATGGAGAAGGAAAATTGTATAGTCTTTTTACTAAGAGTGAAGTGGGTTTATCTTGGGGGAAGCATTACAAATATTATGGACAGTGAGCCCTGATTAGTTTTTGCTGATTTGTGTTGCACTTTCCTGAAATTGTGTTAGACACTGACTAGGGAGAACTCCTCATGTTTGCATACCACATATGATTCTTTTAATGGGAGAACAGCAAAATATACAGATTTGTTCTCACAGCTACTAGTAATGGGCTTTACCAATAAAAATAAAGTTTACGCTGTTCAGAACTAAGTTATGGCCCTGGCTGGTGTGGCTCAGTGGATTGAGTGCTGGCCTACAAACCAAAGATTCTCTGGTTCGATTCCCAGTCAGGGCACATGCCTGGGTTGCAGGCCAGGTCCCTTCAATAGGGGGTGCAGGAGAGGCAACCACACATTGATGTTTCTCTCCCTCTTTCTCCTTCCCTTCCCATCTCTCTAAGAATAAATAAATAAAATCTTTTTGAAAAAAAAAGAATTAAGTTATGGGCTGGGGTGGAAATGATAACCAGAACAAAGAAAATAAGCATTGAATTAAATAGAGCTACTTATATATATATATATTTTTTTTTTTAAGGCAGGGGATGAAAGGGTGTTGAGAAGCAGAAAAATTGACAGAACTCCTACCAAGGGTTTGGTGTCACATTAACTATAGTTGAGATGAGGAAAAACCACTTCACTTAAGTAAACCCATCAGATCTGTTCCAGTTATCCCAGCTGGATAAGTTTAAAGCCACTGATGGTAAAGGAAAATAAGGTGTGCTTAGCACAGGGTAGTGATTTTAATTCATCTATTAATGTTGTGGGAGAGAGGACAGTCAACTTGAGAGTCAAGAAATCTTCATGTGACCCCATGTAAGAGGTCCAAGGTTGTGTGGTATCGTCAATGTTGAGAGGCAGAGGATAGTGGAAAACCTCCTTGGGATTATCGAATGAAGATGTGAGATGTACCATAATACCGGCAGGGTAATGGAAAGGCAATAGTAAGGTATGAAAATGGAAGTTTGGGTCATATGAAAATGTTATGGTGGTTACACCAGAATTATTGTGGAGCAGAAGAGGGAGAAATATGCTTTATTTCTCAGTGTCAAAACAGCTCTATCTAATACATAGAAACAAACAGAGAGAGGCTGCCAAAATAAGGACACAAAGAAACATGGCCCAAATGAAAGAACAGATCAAAACTCCAGAAACAGAGCTAAATGAAATGGAGATAAACAATCTATCAGATGCAGAGTTCAAAACACTGGTTATAAGGATGCTCAAGGAACTTAGTGAGGACCTCAATAACATAAAAATGATCCAGTCAGAAACAAAAGATACATTAATTTAAATAAAGAACAATTTACAGGGAAACAGCAGTAGAGTGGTTGAAGCTGAGAATCAAATCAATGATTTGGAACATAAGGAAGCAAAAAACAACTAATCAGAACAACAAGAAGAAAAAAGAATCCAAAAAAATAAGGATAGTATAAACATCCTTTGGGATAACTTTGAGAGGTCCGACATTTGCATCATAGGACTGCCAGAAGGAGAAGAGAAAGATCAAGAAATTAGAAATTTATTTGAAAAAATAATGAAAGAAAACTTTCTTAATTTGGTGAAGGAAATAGACATGCAAGTCCAGGAAGCACAGAGAGTCCCAAACAAGATAGATGCAAAGACGCCCATTCCAAGACATATCATAATTAAAATGCCAAAGGTTAAAGTTAAAGAGAAAATCTTAAAAGCAGCATAAGAGAAGAAGTTAGTTATCTACAGGGGAGTTCCCACAAGACTGTCAGCTGCTTTCTCAAAAGAAACTTTGCAGGCTAGAAGGAATTGGCAAGAAACATTCAAAGTCATGAAAAGCAAGGACCTATAGCCAAGATTGTTCTACCAGTAAAGATAACATTTAGAGTCAAAGGGCAGATAAAGAGCTTCCCAGACAAGAAAAACCTGAAGGAGTTCATCATCACCAAACCATTATATGAAATGTTAAAGGGACACATTTAAGAAAAAGATCAAACTATGCACAATAAAATGGCAAAAAGGACACATCTATCAACATTTGAACCGAAAAAACAACTAAGCAAACAAGAACAGAGACAGAATCATGGATACAAAGAGTGTTCTGATGGCTGTTAGGTGGTGGGGGGGAGGGCACGAGGGAATGGGTGAAGAGGTGAGGGGATTAAGAAGTACAAATAGGTCATTAGAAAATCCCCATGGGAATGTAAAGTCCAGTGCAGGAAATGGACTAGCCAAAGAACCTATACACATGATCCATTGACATAACAATGATGGGGGTATTGCCTGAGGGAGTGGGGGGGGGTGATGGGTAGAGGAGGACAAAGGGAACAAATCAGGACAACTGTAATTACATAATCAATAAAATATAATTAAAATTAAATAAAATAAAATGGATGTGATGGAGGTCCTTGTCACTACCAGTTTGAAGCAAAATGTCTTTAAGAGACAGAGAAATCTTCCATTCATGTAGTCTTTTTTTTTAAATCATCACCGAGGGAATGTTTTTATTGAATTTTACAGAGAGAAGAAGGGAAAGACAGAGAAAGAAACATCAATGTGAAAGAGAAACATCATCTGTTGCTTCCCATACATGCCCCGACTGGGGATCGAACCCACAACTTAGGTACGTGTCCTGACCAAGTATCGAACCCACAACCTTTTGGTTCATGGGACAACTCTCCAACCAACTGAGCCCCCAGCCAGGGCTGCCATTCATGTAGTTCTAATTGGACATACAAAACGGAACCCTGAGAAGTGTTCAAACCTTCCTTTGTAGTAAAAGTCAGGCAGTGTCAGACTCTGAAAGAACACAGGAAATGTTCTTTCATCAGGAAACACTGGGAGCAGAAGTGCTGATCTCCATCTATCAATCCTCTGTGGCCCAGAAGAAAGAGAAGGCCCTTAGAGCGGTTAACCAGCATGCTTTAACCAGGTAGTTCCCATGATTTAAACGAGTGTCTGTTGTTCCAGGCATTGTAGGTACTGTAAGAGGTTCAACAAGTGAGCTGTGCTGGGATTTTATTTTATTTTATTTGGTAATAGATTCAGCAAATGCTCTCTTCTTGATCTCACTCTCAAAGAGAAGTTCAGCACAGTTTGCTTGTACATGAGAAGGAATGTGTTATATGTTTGTGGTCCTTCCAAAAGGATATCTTGGGCCCCTCCAACTTCCACACTTTAGTGAGATTGGATTTAGGCATAATCACCATAAAAATTAAATTCATTATATTGATGACATTTTGATCCTTGCCCTCTTGGAGGGAGAAACTCAAAAGATATGAGAGCTATAGTTGTATGTATAGACTAGTTGAGTAATTAGTCAATCCAGCTAGGATTTAGAATTTAGCACAGTCAGTGAAATAAGTTTGGGTCACCAGAGGTATTCTATAAACAGTAAATAATAAATTACTCTCTCCCAAGACCGTTAACTCAAAAGGGGCATAACATTTTAAAGATGATTTGGGAAGCTATAAAAAATATATAATGAGCAGTGGGCCACGTATGCTGCTGAGACTACTGTTCAAACACATTCATACATAATTTTAGAAGTTTGTGGCACTGGAATACATGCAAATCAGAGACTTTGACTGAAATGTAATATTGCCACCTTGTGGTGACCAGTGGGGTTTTGGGACTCAAAAAATTCCTGATGATGGTGCTAGAGAGCTAGTTTGCCAGCTTGTTGTTAGGCCCTCAGGAAAACAATTCCCGTAACTTAAGAACAGCAAATTGTATTAAGACCTTAACCACCTGTGCTAAAGCAGAAGCTGCACAACAAAATTCTCAAATAAAATAGAATTCACGTCATGAGAGGTAGCTCTGAGGTGTTACAGCACCCTCGTGAGCAGGTAGCATCTCTGCTGTAGAACTAACGGATGTATAGGTGACTGCTGTTGCTGAATGATCTAAGCCCCATGACTCTCTTTCCAGCAAAATAAAACACGTTTCTTGGTTTATCCGTGAAAGGTGGTGTATAGTGAAACTCCACTATCAAAGTCAGCTACTGTTTGCTCTGTGTGCAGTAAAAACCCAGTCAAATACGTTCATGCAATGGACCAAGTTGAGAGCAATATACATAACAGTGGAGAAAAAACTTAGTTCTGGACCTCAGGGCAAGTTTTGGACATTTAAAGGGTCATAGACAGTAACCAATATGAGAATCTTGGTGAGCAAACATTAAGAATAGCCCCAGTGTAGAGGACGTATTGTGAAGAGCCCTAAGGAAATTCAAGGGAGGATTATAGTGGGTCACAGAGATGCCTATGTCAAGTATTGAGTTGGTTCAAGAAAGGAAGGAGCCGTCAGGCTGATGCCCTGCCATTCCCTAGGAGTAGCCACCGAGGCCATTTCAGTGGGCACTGTGGCGCCGAAGCCGTATGATGGTGGTGGGGCCACTAATGAGGTAAGACACTGTCGAATGCTAATACAAAACAAAAAAAGTAGCCACTTAAAGATGGCATTTGGAAAAATCTCCAAGGCACAGGAATCCAAGCATATAAACTATATGCTTGGACTATATGCAGTGAACTATATAGGATTACTATTTGCAGTCAAGTCTAGAAGATTCAAATGAGTCTGACATTTATTTCATCTTGGGCTGAGGCCCAAACCCTGTCAAGAACTCTCTGGTTCCTGGTCATCTATCTCTCTGAACCGAAGAATGCATTCTACACTCCAGTGTGCAGAAGTAGACCCTCCAAATCCCAATGTGGCATGGACATGCTGTATTTCTTGTCATCTGTAAAGGAGCTGTTAAATTGACACTAGTACTGGTCATTGAAACATTATTGGAAACAGAGCATAAAGATAGGGAGGGCTGGCTGGATCAGTTAGGTGAATGTGTGATTTGTTCAAATATAAGAAGTAAAGGGGGAACAGTTTTTAAAAAGGTCTTGGGGTTATTGATATAAAACCAACTGTTTCCAATTTTGTGGCTTAAAACAGTACCTTGCTATTTCTTGGGATTCTGCAGGTTCTCTGGCTTCAGCTGGGCAGTTCTGCTGCTTTCAGTGGGGTCCCCACACAGCTACCTTCGTTTGGAGCTTGGCTGGCCCTGGAATGCCCCAGAGGGCCTCTCATCCTGTGTTCTTCTCCATATAGCCTCTAAGCATTCGGTGACTTGGGTTGGACTTAACAGCATGGCACTTGGGCTCCAAGAGGGAGGAGGCAAAAGTTGCCAGTCCTCTTAAATAAAGCCTGGCTCAGGAGTCCCAGGATATTACTCCGCTAATTTCTACTGATCACAGGCAGGCCCAGAGGCTCCTCTCTGCTTGCGCGGAGCCGCATGCACAGATGAAAGAACTGTTGGTGAAGTACCACAGTTTCCCTAAGGAACACTGAAGAGACCGCTCAGTCCTTGTTGGTCTCTGTTGAACCCTCTGCTGCATACTCCTTGTCTGTACCATATTTTGTCTCTGTTCATCTAGCCCTGCTTGCTGGAAGGAACATCCTTGACTTGTCTACAGAAGGGCCTTTCAATTTAGGGGGCTCTTTTTCCACTAACCAGGCCAGTCTTGGTATATTAATGAATATGAGTCATATTTGTGTACTTGCTGTTAACTTCTAGAATATAATGGCCAAGGGACATAATTCAGTCCCTTTCACTGGTGGTGGAGGGTGTGGCATCTTTATTACATAAGTATGTGGGGATGGTTTGGGCATTTTTCTAAGTCTAAATGATGGTTCTCTGGAGTGCTATTATGCAGTGATTCTCAAAGCGTGGTTCCTTGGACCAGCAGTATTGATATCATGTAGGGCTTGTTAGAAATGCGGAATTTGGGGTCCCAGCCTCAATCCACTGAATCAGAAGCTCTGAGGGTGGTCCAGCAATCTGTATTTAACAAGGTTTCCAAATGATTTTGTGCATGCTAAAGTTTAAGAACAGCTGTCATCGATGGTCCATAAAAGCCCCTTTCAGTACTTCCATTTCCCTGAATTGTGCTGAGCAGATGGCACTCCTTCTGGGTGCAGATGACTTATTTCTAAGTAACTTGAAACTGAAATAGGGGCCAAAACAACTGACATTTTGTCAATTGCTCTTGTCTTTCAGATGGTTTTCACCTTCAGGATTCTACCTACATATGAGACTAGAAAAATCTTTCCCCCGATTTATGTTTTTGTGCTAATAATAATTATGAGACTGGTGTTCAACCCCAGGTTAACTAAAGAAGCCTCGAGGGCTGTAATGCTGGCAACATCCCCAGAGGCTACTCCTCCCTTTCCTACTAGTTTAGCAAATATTTATCTGTAGCCTGGTAATTCTCCACTTCCCATGCTCTGAATGTGACACTGAAAAGCAAGTCTCAGGAGGGAAGTCTGACGGGCTGTGAGAATGCCACTGTTCTTTATCTACTGGATTTCCCGGAGTGATATTTAGTGTTGCCTTACATGGTGCTGGGGAGTGACTGCAGGTGGTTAGTTGTGACTGTAGCTCTGCTGTGTTTTGCAGGCTTGTGTTTCAGCCAGCACCTGCGGTCTGTATTGCACCCTGAAATGCACAGTGGGGAATATAATGTAAAGATGTGCGTGAGACATGATCTTTCTCTTCTGAGGTTCTTAGAATGCATGCGTAACAACTCAATGCGATGCAGATTGAGTGCCCTGAGAGAGGATCTAAGTTACGAGATCAAAGAAGATAGATTCCTTTATGGACAGTGGCCAATCAAGGCCTCATGGAGCAAGAGGCATTTCAGCTGAGTCTTGGATACCTTTGATAGGTAGGAATATGAGTGTGTGGGGGTGTGGTCCGTGTCTGAGCATGAAGAAGAAGGTGGAGCCATGAACCAGCAGGTGACTTTTTGTATCTCTAGCACCTATCCAGTGACTGGCACAGAGTAGGTGTTCAATAAATATGTGTTCTGACTCATAGACCATTGACAGACTGGCAGGTTTTGGTTTTCCTTTCTTTGGGGAAAAGACAAAAGAAGATATACAAGGGGGGAACCTCCCAAAACTGGAATTATCTTCTAGAGGGTGTTCCCTTTGTAGTTTGGGCTTCCGCTGCTGGGTGAGTGTTGTAGGAACCCATCTGTATCAGTGCACCAGCTGGTGTTGTGAGTGGCTGTGTTCAGCTTCAGTGAATTTTTTTGAAGATTTACAATGTGTTTGCCCATTTCATGATGTGTGATTTCTGAGCACACCTGCCCACACCAAGCTAAGTGTTCAGCAGTTTTTGACCCAAAACACCATGACCCTCCTGCCCCACCCTCCCTATTCACACAGTCTCGCCCTGAGTAACTTTCTGTTTCCTGGGATGAAAAAAGTTTTCAAAGGGAAACATCTTGCTGAGGTGGAAGAAGTGAAACAAAACAACAGAAGCACTAACAGGCATCAAAGTCAATGAATTCAAAAACTGTTTTGCGTGGTGGAAAGACCATCTCAATAGGGGTATTGCATCAAATGGAGAATACTTTGAAGGTGACTGAAATTCAAACATACAAGAATAAATACACAATTTTTTATAAATTCTAGGTTTTTTGGGTCCCCCCTTGTAATTTTATAAAATGTAAAAATCGATTGGAAGACACATGCTGATTTCAGAAACATTAAAATTTGAGAACAAAGTGCTGTTTTTGAATCCTAAAGGCAGATGAAAATGTCAAACTAGAGTTCAAGAGAGCAGTGAGATATTGATTTTGCAGATACCTTTGTGCCAAGTAGCTTCCTTCCCCCACCTCAATCTAGCCCACCTCTTTCTCTCCTCTGCTCCCCACCCCAGGAGGCAGGTTTGTATGATCTACTACATCAAGCTGGACTTCCTTGCTTTCTAGTTTCCAGTAAGCTTAGCCAAAGTGAAGACTGGCAACAAACTGATAGGATGAAGGAGAATGAAGCTGAGGTCTTTATTCTTCCCCGTTCCCTATTTTAGGAGTGGCTGTGTCACTGCTCAATTGAAGGCCACGCTCCTGGCCATTAGCTCATGAGAAAATAGCTTACGATGGCATCCTCAGGCTGGCATGTGTTCAGGTCCCTCTCTCTCTAAAAGGGCCAGAAACCAGCCCAGAGGTGCAGTGCTGGCTTGAAGTAGAACCTGTATCACTAGGCACTGCCAGTGAGTCCCAAATTAGAGTGAGCCATCAGGCTGGAGAGCCCAAATAGACAGCCACATTTAAGGAGACTGGAGTCTCACCCTACTGAAGTTCAGCTAGTGTTTCCCAGCCTTGGCCGAAGGTCTGAGAAACTGATACCTTGAATTTGGCAAAGCTCAGCAAATCTCCCTAGGGCTGCTGCTCATGGTATACATAACTTTCTCTTTCATAAAAGTTGACTCCCTGCTCCTTTCCCGGGGGGGAGGGTACTAACAAATAAAAAGCAAATAAGGGGATTAAACTAAAGGCCTGGGGCTGGTCACTTTCTGCACAAAAATCAGAGCTGTTTAAGTCGTTGGACTATGTGATGGCTACCATTAGAGGCTAGTAATCTCCAGGTAAAGACATATATTTTTTCTTGAGGAATTTTTAAAAATCTATCTACTGGGTTTGAGGAACCAGTTCCAGCTGAGCAACCTGAGGCAAACTGCTGGATTTCACTAGGGCTCAATTTTTCCCCCCAAGGTCAAATGAAGGTAATGATACCATATTAGGTAGATGCTATTGCTATTTCCATTTTATACTTAAAAAAATTGGGATGATGTGAGGTTCTAAAGAGATAACATATGGAATCTGTATAGCCCAGAGTCTGCCACAGAAGTCACTCACTACTACAGGAAAATAAAGTCAGTCACTGAGACGTGACTATTAGTGCGACATTGGGATACTCCACCGCAGTGGAAGGCCTTTGACTACCCGCAGCCCTACCAAAGCCGTTTGGATTCTAAGTCCGGAGCCATACACCGGAGGGGAAGCGAGCTCCCTAAGGGCAGGGCGGGTGTGCGCGGGTCCCAGCGACCCCTTGGGGAGAGTGCGCAGGCGCTGGTGTGCTTCTCCTCGGTGGTGCGGGCCCTCGCCCGGCTCAGAGCTTCCACACACCGCGCTGCTCGGTGCCCCACCGACCGCCTCCATGAGGGCCAAGCGCGTGAACTTGCTGATCTCGCTCGTTGCGGTCTTGCTCTTCAGCTTCTCCTGTTTCTCCATCTCCAGGATGGCTCAAACCAGTAAGCCCCGGTGGCTTCTCCCGCCACCCTTCCCGGCTGGGGGGAAGAGGGAGAGGGGTCGTGAATGAGGTAGGAACCTGGGGGATTGCTTGGTCTCCCATTAGGGGCTTACAGGTGTCTCCCACCACTGTGTTGTCCCGCCTGCGGTTGCGCTGTAACGGGTGCACAGGTCTCTCCAGTGGCCTTGGCCGGCTGTGGGCACGTGCGCCAACGCATCCGCTCGTGGGGCCTCTGGGCTCTAACTGTCCCCTGCGAGTGCCTTTTCCCTCCAGAGGCTGAAGGGCCTGATCCGTGCCCAGCTGCTCCCCACCCTCCACCCCTTTATTTCCAGAAGCGCGAAGGTCTGACTGCAAGGACTCCTCGCACACAGCCATCTTCCCGCTTTTGTGTTCTCCTTTACTGAGCCGCACTTCAAGGCTCCCTCAAGTGTTTTCTGCGAAGCTGAAAGGGGATGAGATGAAAGACGTAATCCACAATTTAGAGCACTGGTTTGGCATCCAGATTTTCTCATGTGGACCCTGCAGCTTCCGGTACCACTTTGAGACACACCACGGTCTTCATTCATTGTTGTCCATAGGGTTGCCAGTTTAGCAAATAAAACTAGCAGTTGCCCAGTTAAATTTCAGATAAACAGTAAGTTTTTAGTATAACAGTTGAGTGGGATATATTGATAACTAAAAAAATTGTTTATCTGCCATTGAAATTTAACTTTGGTTTTACCACTAGTCCATAGTTAACATTTTAGCATTCATACAGTTGAATTTTGAATTTAAAACTTACGGATTCTTCAAATAAATTAACCCAGATATGGGGCTCTTCATCATTCCTGCCTCCTTTTGCCTGTGCACTGTGAGGATAATTCCATTTTGACAATTCCATTATTCCTCCTTGTCCAAGTCTATGCTCCCTTCCCCATCCCTTGCAAGCCTGATTGTTAGCTAGCTTAGAGTAGGAACCTGACTTTATCCAGGCTGTGCTTACTTATCACGTAGCACAGTGAGTGGACATGAGACATTATTACATAGAAGAAGGACTGGATATCTCACCACGCTTCTCTTTACTGGAGGTGTTTAGTGAATGAAAGAAGTGGAAAAATTAGGTCATGGCCATGTTGAACAGGACCTTGTATACTAGGACAAGTCGTTTGGGCTCCATTCAGCTAGCATCTAGGGGACCTCTTACAGTCTTTGAGCAGAGTTTCTGGAAGATTAGTTGTG
>PVJI01009122.1:0-67240 GCA_004026765.1 Micronycteris hirsuta
ACCATTTTACATTCCTACCAGCAATAGATGAGAATTCCACTTTTCCCACATCCTTGCCAGAACTTATTATTGTCTGTCTTTTCACTTACAGTCATTCTAGTGGATGTGAAACTGTGTCTCATTGTGGTTTTTATTTTCAGTTCCCTGATGACTAATGATGTTGAACATCTTTTTATGTGGTGATTAACTATTCATTGTCTTCTTCAGTGAAACATCTATTCAAATCTTTTGTCCATTTTTAGATTGGCTTGTTTATCTTTTTATTATTGCATTTTGAGAATTCTTTATATATTTTGGATACCAGGCCTTTATCAAATATTTGACTTGCAAATATTTTTCCCCAGTCTCTGCTTGTTTTTCATATTTTGATGCTACCTTTTGAAGCACAAGTTTTTATGGGCTGCTCTTAAATGAAGCAGAAATAAACTGCTCTTGTGTTATTAGCAGAATAATAACTGATATATGCCTCTTTCCCTTCTCCAAGCAGAATGTCCCATAGGCCATGCAGTGTGTACAAGGAGGCTATAGGAGCAAGAAAAACTGCAAAATTCCAAGTGGAACTTGAAGAATAAAGCCTCTTGGAGGAGTTGGCCTTTGAGTTAGGAGATGAGTCAGAAAGTCCTTCCTTAAGTTTCTCGCCTGTCAGCTGTGTCTTTGGAGAGCTGACGTTCAATCAGTCTGCATGGACTTGGTCCCTTCACCAGTTTTTAGAACAGATTCTATCAGTCTATGTATTTTGTGGGAAAAATTTGAGAGGTAGACTCCAGATACTTCCCCAAGGGAAGAACTCCCACTCCACAGCACACAGCTTCATTAGCCTCCATTACATCAGGCCGTTCTCCCCAAAAGCCCCTCTCTGGCTGCGCTGCCAACCTGGAAACCTCTCCCTGCTGCTCTGTGCCCGGGTCCCCTTCCTGAGACTCTTTTCTGGGGTCTCTCCCGGTGGGACTTCCATGGCAGGAGGGTCTGTCCATCTCCCTGCCTCCGCCACCATTACCCCTCCCTGGCCGTCGCAGTCCAGGCACTACCTCGTGGATAATAAATCCCCCCGTTCTGGCCGCAGCTACCCAGAATGAGTGGGAGGCATCTTCCACCTCCCAGACATACTTTCACTGAATGCCAACCATGGACCATGCTCTGTGCCAAGTGATTTTACTTTATCATGTCATTTCATCCTCATAGCTGTCTTTGGTGACCCATTGTACAGGGGAGGTAGCCAAGACTCTGAGAGGGTAAATAACTCTCTCGAGGTCCCACAGCCAGTAGAGGAGAGAGCCAGGAGGTCAAGCCAGGTTTTCTGGGTTTCAAAGGCCACAGTCTTCTCTCTTGGCCACTACACACTGACTACCTTCGAAAGCCTCTCTTGTGTCCTGGTCTACTGACTTAGAACCATCTTTAACTCCCGTAGGTCCTTCTTACTCCTTGCTAGCTGGGCTGGAGCACTCAGCTTGGAGTCCACTAACCTCAGCACGCTCCTTGCCACGCCTCGCCCCCCTCCCCCGTCCCCCCATCCCCAGCCACTCCACAGCCTGGGAGCTTCCTGAGGCTGAGACTATGTCCTCTGGTTAGAGCAGGAGCACCCCTCTCCTTCCCAGGGTAGGCTTTGCGGTTCTGCCTTCCTCGGAATCACTAACAGCCCCTGCTGAGATTTTTATTGAACTGTGAACTTTTTCTTTGAGGTGAAATATTTATATGGAAAGTACACAAATCATACATACACAGTTAATGGCTTTGCATGAACCAAAGGCATACATATAATGAGCACCCAGATCAAGAAGTAAAATGTTACATACGACTAGGCCCCCAGAAATCCCTTCAGCGCCCCCTTCCAGTCATCCCCTGCCCCCTGCAAGGGTAACTGTTCTCCTAACTCCCAACTGCATAGATTAGTTATGTCTGTTTTTAAATGTTATATAAATGAAATCATGGGCTGGCAGTTTGTGTCTGACTTCTTTTGTTCAACACTGCTTTTATGTGAACGGGTCACATCGTCCCGTGCAGCAGTAGTTTTCTGTTACTCTCATCCTGAGAAGATTTGGGAGGAGGTGGAAATTACACGCTATGGAATTGGAGACATAATCTCAAATCCTGGTTCTACCACTTAAAAATTAAGTCGTTGGGCCAATTAAGTCCTTGGTTTCCTCATCTGCAGAATTACACAAGAGAAATAGCTGTAAGGTTTATGTTACTACAATAACTGACCTGTGTAAAGCACCTACTGTAGTTACTGGTGTGTGGAAAGTGCTCAAAAATGATAGCATTATTATTTATTAATGACTAATTTGCTAAATAATCTCTGTGAAGGAAATAGAACCACGATGGTTTTGAACTCCCAATGTTTACATCCATACTTGTGTGCAAATACACATATACACACAGTTTTATACCTGTGTACACACTTGTACCTGTGTGTACATGCACACTCTCCTGCCAGCATGAGCAGTACGCAGAGTTTTCCTCCCAGCAGCTCTTTCAAGAAAGATACAGCAGATGGGATTGGGTATGCTTCATGACTGAGCAGCACCCCCACATCAGAAAGTCATAATCATTGAATCCATCATGTGGTGCAGCTCTGGTGAGGACACAGCTCCCCATCCTGCCCGCTGGGCCGTGGGGGAATGCGTCCTCCTCCAAAGTGGAGAGCAGGCGTGGGCGGCAGTTGCCAGGTAGTGGAGCCAAGAGAACAGATGGCAGCTGCACAGCATCCTCCTAGCCCTGCTCCCTGGCTGCCAGGGAAACCCCGGGGCAACAAGAATTCTGTGGCTCCCTCCCTCCCTTCATGAGGCCATCCTGCACTCTGTCCTCCTAATGGGCTTGGGAGTAACACAGACGAGGCTGCAATCCTGCCCCAGCTGTGGAACTTCAGGCAGGATGAATAAGCCTCTCTGAGCGCCCTTAACGGAACCCTAATTCTCTGATTCTATTGTAACCTTAACTCTGCTCTCTAACTTCTAATCAGAGGGCAAGTAACCTTACTTGATTATTCATAGCTTTAGGAAGAAACTCCTGGATAATTTTATCAAATATCACACTACCCAAATAGACACAGAGACACACACAGACACATACACACACTCTCCCCAGCTGTGCCAGACATGTAGGCGCTCCATCCGTATCCCTGTGGCCTTACCACTTCAGAGAGCTCCCACTAACTCGCGGTAGCCTGTCTCTGCATCTCTCTGCCTGAGGGCTTTCTCTGAAGCCATGGAAGGGTGTTCTGCCAGCTAAAGGCAGGCTGATGTCTTGTGAGCAGCTGTCGACTATGAACAAAAGTGAGTATACAGTACTCAGTCCACGCCCTGCCTCAGCTGAGAGAACTTCAAGGTGTGATTTTGCACAGTCCTCACAGGACTAGTCGTGGGCTCTAGGCAATCCCAGAGAGAACTGGCTTGATGATACACCCTTTATAGGCCATCTTGCTATTCCTTGAAGTGTTCTCTGCACCTCCCACTTATTTCAGTCAGCTTTTGGGAAGGAGAAATCCAAACTAAGACTCTAGCCTTAGCTTTTTGACCCCATCATGGACATCTAAGCCTCTTTTCCATTCATAAACATTTTCCTGAGCGAGTGGTTCTGCTTGGTGTCCTAAATACCTTCTCCTGACCTAGCCTGATCCCTCCACCTCTGACTCCTTCCCTAATTTCAACCGAACCCATGTTTTGGTTGAATTCTAACCCTTGTTTCCTAAGCACTCCTTCCTCCTCAAGTACCCTTGGTTCTTCCCATTAGGTCAATTCTTGGAGCCTGGCTCTGCTGCATGTGGTGTCATTCACTCCTAGATATTATGTCTGCCATCCTGAGCAAGGGACATGATGGGAAACTTCAGGCCAGTCCCTGGGGGCTGACAGAGCTATTAGGCCATACCTCTGGACAGGAAAACAGGGACGCTGAGACCTAAGTCTTGGATGATTCACCTCAGGGCCCTGGGGCTGGCAAGGAACCTAGGGGCTGAGCTGACCCGGGAGGCCCTGGCCATTTGCTTCAGAGCTGAGCCCACCCGACGTGAGGTGATGCTGGGCAGGCTGAGGGGATGGGCTTCCTCTCCACGTTTGTCCCCCATCTCCTGCAATTTCCTATCTTTTCCCCTTTAATTCTCTGAGTCCTTCCTCCTTCCCTCCCTCTCTTCCTCCCTCCTTTCCTTCCTTCTTTCCTTCCTCCCTTCCTTCCTTCCTCCCTCCCTTCTTTCCTTCCTCTCTCCCTCCCTTCTTTCCTTCCTCTCTCCCTCCCTCTCTCCCTTCTTTCCTTCCTTCCTCCCTCCCTCCCTCCCTTCCTTCCTTCCTCTCTCCCTCTCAGTTTCCCTCTCACTCTCTCTTTCACCTGTTAGCAGTAACTAGAGGCCTTAAGAAAAAAATGCCCATGTGGGCAATTCAAACATTAGCCAAAGTTAATTCACATAGTTCTCCTGCATTTTAGACACTTGAAAATCAAAAGTATAGGTATAATTAAGAGACAAATGACAGAGAAGTAACTTGCAGTACATATGACAGAAGGCTGATATTCTTAATATCAACACAAATACAGGATGGGGAAAAATAGGTTTACAGTTGTTCCTATGGAAAATAATACAATAATTATGAAACCCATATACTTTTATTAACCAATGTCACCCTAATAAATTTAATAAAAATTAATAAAAATAAAAAATAAGTAAATAAATGGGCTTAGCAATGAAAACTACAATTAATAATAATACAAGAAAGAACTGTTTCACATACTCACAAGTATACATCTACTTCAGCCCCATTCTGTATCTTAAACTACATAAGAAAAAAAAACCTTTGTGAAAAATGGACAAAGGATATAAACAGGTAATGCAAACAGATAACACACACGTAAATAAATCCAAATCCAAAATCCACACAAAAATAAACTCAAATAAATTGAAATTTTGTGAGACCCCATTAATAACCAAAGCAATGCAAATTAAAACATCCATTAGGTGCTGGACTTCTGGTCAAGATGGCAGCATAGGCAGACATGGCTTGCCTCCTCCCACAACCACAACAAAATTACAACTAAAATACAGAACAACCATCACTCAGAACCATCAAAAATCAAGTTGAATGGAAGTCTGACAACTACAGAATTTCAGAAATCACATCCATCCAGACTGGCAGGAGGGGAGCAGACACAGAACGAGCTGGTCTCACACCCATGTGTGGTGGATAAAATTTCGGGAGGGATACTCAGGAGCAAGGAGTCCCAACCCCACACCAGGCCCTCAAGTCCAGGGTTCCAGGGCCAGGAAGATAAGTCCCCACAACTTCTGGCTGCAAAAGCAAGCAGGGATTGAGTTGGTGAAAAAACTTCTGGAGCCCCAAGCAGTTCCTCTTAAAGAACATACACATGGACTCTCACCTACTCAGACTTACTCCTTCTGAGCTCCAGCACTGGGGTAGCAGCTTGAAAGGCACCCGTGGCAACAGGGAGAAACTGAAGTGCTTGGCATCAGGGCAAGCAGAGGCCATTGTCCCTGCTTTGGATTCTTTTTTCTTCTTGTTCTGATTGGGTGTTTTTTGCTTCCTTATATTCCAAATCATTGATTTGATTCTCACCTTCATCCACTCTACTGTTGTTTTCCTATAAATTGTTCTTTATTTCAATTAGTGTATCCTTCATTTCTGACCAGGTCTTTTTTATGCTGTTGAGGTCCTCTCTAAATTCCTTGAGCATCCTTACAAACAATGTTTTCTGAACCCTCCCCCACAGAGCCACAGAGCTGGCAACTGGTGCTATATATGAGACTCCATCAACCTGGCTAACACTGTTTGACCCACCCTGGAGATCTCCTGAGACTCCATCCCATCCAAGTTGTTTTTCCATATGAATGGCTGGTCTTGGCTCATGTTTCACAACTTCCTAAATCCTCTCAAACAAGCAAGAGCCAGTTTTAGTGAGCCTCCAGCCTCCATAACTCTTGCTAAGTGGCCCCAGGCCTGGCTTTAGCAGCAGCCAGCCTAGATTCACAGCTTCGCTTCACCTGGGAATCTCCAAGCCTAGCATAAGTAGCAGTCACCTCAGATTGCTTTACAGATCACGTACGGTGGCCACAGGGAAAATGCAGGTGGGGGGGCTGTCCTTGCCTTGCACCACCCAGGAAACCCCAGGGCCTGTGCACCCCGTGGGCAACTACAGACCACATCAGAGTACCACCTTGCCCCTGCACAGCTCATCCTCTGCAGAGGGCAGAGGTTTGTAGTCAGTGGTCCCAGCCAGTCCTTGTAGCTGACTGGTCTGGGTAAATCCCTCCCATTGACCTGCCAACAGCAATCACAGCTCAACTACAAGAGGAGGGTGTACTCAGCCCACATGAGGATACACCTTGAGTACCCATCTTGGGTGATAGGGGAGGCTGTGCCACTGGACCCTATAGGACACCTACTACATTAGGCCACACTACCAAGACATGGAGTCAAAGCAGCTGTACCTGATAAATAGAAACAAACACAAGGAGGCTGCCAAAATGAGGAGACAAAGAAACAAGACCCAAATTAAAGAACAGATCAAAACTCCAGACAAAGAGCTAAACGAAAAGGAGATAAGCAATCTGTCAGATGCAGAGTTCAAAACACTATTTGTAAGGATGCTCAAGGAATTTAGAGAGGACCTCAACAGCATAAAAAAGACCTAGTCAGAAATGAAGGATACACTAATTGAAATAAAGAACAATTTATAGGAAAACAACAGTAGAGTGGATGAAGGTGAGAATCAAATCAATGATTTGGAATATAAGGAAGCAAAAAACACCCAATCAGAACAAGAAAAAAGAATCCAAAAAATGAGGATAGTGTAAGCAGCCTCTAAGAGTACTTCAAGAGGTCCAACATTTGCATCATAGGGGTACCAGATGGAGAATAGGAAGAGCAAGATATGAAATCTATTTGAAAAAATAATGAAGGAAAACTTCCCTAATTTGGTAAAGGAAATAGACATGCAAGTCCAGGAATCACAGAGAGTCCCAAACAAGGTGGATACAAAGAGCTCCACTCTAAGACACATCATAATTAAAAGGCCAAAGGTTAAAGATAAAGAGAGACTCGTAAAAGCAGCAAGAGAAAAGAAGTTAGTTACTGACAGGGTAGTACCCATGAGATCATCAGCTGATTTCTCAAAATAAACTTTGAAGGCTAGAGGGGACTGGCAAGAAATATTCAAATCATGAAAATCAGGGACCTACAACCAAGATTGCTCCACACAACAAAGCTATCATTTAGAATGGAAGGGCAGAGAAATAGTCTCCCAGACAAGAAAAAGCTAAAGGAGTTCATCAGCACTAAGCAATTATTATAGGAAGTGTTAAAGGGACTCATTTAAGAAAAGAAAAAGATCAAAACTATGAACAATAAAATGGCAGTAAATACTTATCTATAAACAATTGAATCTAAAAAACAAACTAAGCAAACAAGAAGAACAGAGACAGAATCATGGATACGGAGAGCATTTTGTTGGTTGTGGGTGTGTGTGTGTGCGTGGGGAGAATGGGTGAAGAGGTGAGGGGATTAACAAGTATAAATAGGTAGTTACAGAATAGCCTTGGGGATGTAAAGTACAGTATGGGAAATGGAGTAGCGATGTAGGGATTGCCTGAGGGAGTGGGGGCTGGTAGTGGGTGGAGGAGGGACAAAGGGGGAAAATCAGGACAACTGTGATAGCACAATCAATAAAATATAATTATAAAACACATCCATTAGGTGCCATTTTTTACTTTTTACACTAGCAACAAATAATGATATGCCAGTGCTACTGAGATGTGGGGAAATCTTCCTTCTCATTGACTATTGGAGGGAGTGTAAATTGGTACAAACTTTCTGGATGGAAGTTTGCCCATAAATAATAAATGTGAAGTGGTATTGCCATTGTTTCTAACAATTTATGCAAGACCTTAAGAGGAAATATGGACAAAGATTCATTGTAAATTTTTTTAATAAAAGTAGCAAGCTGGGCCTCACTGTCCTTTAACACATTTTTAAATACTTTAAAATTGTCTCCCTCCACCACTGAGGATAAGCAACACTATAGTAGAGAACCTTATCTGCCTCATTTACCACTGTATCCTTAATGCCTAACACATAGTGTCTGCTGAATGAATAAATAAATGAATGATAAGATAAATGAATCAAGAGGAAATTCATTAAAGGGTTCACTCATACAGTAGAGTGGTCAGCAGCCATTAAAAAGAAAAAATAATAATAGTGAATGTTTATGGAGTGTCTATTATATGCTGCATACTATGTTAAGATTTCCTCATGGATCATACACTTTAATCTGCACAATGAACCTATGACATGGGTAGATACTATGATTCATAGTCAGAACTTTTCTCATGGAAACATACTGAAACCTAACTCAAATTAGCTCAGAAAAAAGCATTCGTCCATGTAACTGAAAAATCCAGAGAGTAGTTCTGGCTGCAGATTTAGTTGGACTCAAGGACTCAAACAATGTCTGAATGATTTAGTTTTTCTCTCTCTCCATCTCTCTTTTTCCTCTATGTTGGCTTCATCGCCAGGCACCCTGGCTCCACAGGCAGGATCACTCAGTAGCTCCAAGCTTACATGGGCCTAAGGACACTTGATCTCTGGAAGCAAAGCTAGCAAGTCATCCAGGGAAAGTCCCTGGCTCTCCCTCTCAGGAGCCAGATGGACTCCTGGAGCCAGAGACTAGGGCTCCCTGACTAAACCTAGTTAGTGACTGCATCTCTGAGAAGGCCTGGGAGCAGGAGAAGTAGGCCCACCAGAGAGAAACTGGGCAGTTGAAAAGCATAGCTCCTGCCCTGGCCAGGTGGCTCAGTTGGTTGGAGCATTGTCTTGTACACCAAAATGTTGAGGGTTTGATTCCTGATCATGACATGTACTTAAGTTGCGGGTTCAATTCCCAGTCAGGATGCGTATGGGAGGGAACCGACTGATATTCCTCTCTCACATCAATGTCTCTCTCTCTCTCCCTCCCTTCCTCTCTCTCTAAAATCAATAAAAAACATACCCTTGGGCAAGGATTAAAAAAAAAACAACATAGCCTATTACAAATATCTCCTGTATCAAATGAAGAAATGGAGGTGCAGAGAGGCTCAGTAACTTCCTTAAAGACTTAGAGCTAGTAGGTGGAAAATCCAGATTCAAACTCAGGCAGCTTGACTTTGTAGCATGAGTTTGATTTTAGTGTGATGATTAATTTTATGTGTCAACTTAACTGGACCATGGAGTGCCCAGATGTTGGGTTAAACATTCTGGGTAGGTCTGTGCTGGTGCTTCTAGGTGAGATTAACATTGGAATCAATAGATTGAGTAAAACAGATTTGCCCTTCCCCGTATGGGCAGGCCTGTTAAAGGCGTCAGTAGTAGATTAAAAGGTTGAGCAAGAGAGAATGTACTTTCCGCCCAACGGTCTTCCAGCTGCGCCGTCAGTCTCTCCTTTGTCAGACTGGAACTTCTACCATTGGCTCTCCTGGTTCTCAGGTCTTTGGACTGTAGATCTCAGGAGCCCTCAGCCTCCATAATTGCATAATCCAATTCCTGATAATAAATCTTATATATGTGGTAAATATAAATAAATATCATGTGTATAGTTATATATACTTTATATAATTTTTTATCTATCTATCTATGGAGAACCCTTATTAACACATTTGGCTACAAGACAATTCTTCGAAGCTATATGCATAGATATGGAAGATGTCCGTGACATATTTCTAAGTTAAAAATAATCAGCTAGAACATGCTATGCATTGAGTCACACAGTTTTATCTAACCATATACAAATGAAAAGCCTGGGGGGGCTATTTAGCGAAGTGTTAACAAAAGGCATTTCAGGGGGATGGTATTTGAGAGGACTTTTGTTTTCTCATTACTTGAATTTTTTATCCACAAAGGTCAAGTATTTCTGAGAAAAAACAATATTTCCATTCTTGAGAAGAAATTTAAAAGTCAGTAAAATCAAATTTCACACCAAGATGGGCGTGAGTAGCAGGGAAATCAGCAATTGCTTCAAGAACATGAGGACACGCGCCTGGCTGGTGTAGCTCAGTGGATTGAGCGCAGGCTGGGAACAAGAGGGTCCTGGTTCGATTCCCAGTCGGGGCACATGCCTGGGTTGCGGGCCAGGTCCCCAATGAGGGCCACGTGAGAGGCAACCATACATTGCTCTTTCTCCCTCCCTTCTCCTCTCTCTGAAAATAAATAAATTAAAAAAAAAAAAAAGAACATGAGGACATGGGACGTGGAGTGGCGGTATTGTCTGCCCTCCTCCCCACTGCCCTCTTCATTTATTTACTTTTAGTTTCCTGAGAAGGTCTGGAGAGGGTATGCTTGGTTGCTCTTCTTTTCTCTTGGCTCTGAGAGTTTATCCACGCCAAGTGGACCATAAGTGACTAAAAGAATCAACTGCATATAAGAAATCTTGAGGGCCAGAAGGAACATTAGAGAGGGTCTAGTGCAGAGATTTAAAAAAAAAATTTTTTTTTCTTTGAAAAACCAAACCCAAATGAGGGAGGAGAACAAGGTTGAAACCAGAATTCTTGCTCTGAGAACATGGTTTGGAAGCCATTCACCTAATCTAACCTTTTGCAGAAGGGTCTAAGGTATTCTGCTCTTGGCAAACCGAACCACACGTTCCCGAGTCTACACAGGTGACTTGGAGCACATCTTTCCTGGACATTCAGAGGCTGAGCAGCTTGTGAATTAGGCAACAGGGCAAGGTATCACTAGACAGGGTCTCTGTGTCCTGTCCAGGTAAGAAATGCTCCACTTACTTTTTCCTGGCAGCTCAAGGCTCTTTTCTTTTTTAAAAAATGTACTTTATTGATTATGCTATTACAGTTGTCCCATTTCCCCCCGTTTATTGCCCTTCACCCTGCACGCCCCCTCCCATCCACATTCCCCCCCCCCCTTTAGTTTATGTCCATGGGTCATACATATAAGTTCTTTGGCTTCTACATTTCCTATACTATTCTTAACCTCCCCCTATTTTCTACCTACCATCTATGCTACGTATTCTCTGTACCTTTTCCCCCTCTCT
Organism: Micronycteris hirsuta; assembly: GCA_004026765.1. Classification (NCBI taxonomy): domain Eukaryota; kingdom Metazoa; phylum Chordata; class Mammalia; order Chiroptera; family Phyllostomidae; genus Micronycteris; species Micronycteris hirsuta. The sequence goes on from PVJI01009122.1 coordinate 11,014, forward strand.
CCCCCTCCCACTTCCCGCTGATAACCCTCCATGTGATCTCCATTTCTGTGGCTCTGTTCCTGTTCTAGTTGTTTGCTTAGTTTGTTGTTTTTGTTTTAGGTGTGGTTGTCAATAACTGTGAGTTTGTTGTCATTTTACTGTTCATATTTTTATCTTCTTTTTCTTAGCTAAGTTCTTTTAACATTTCATATAATAAGGGCTTGGTGGTGATGAACTCCTTTAACTTGACCTTATCTGGGAAGCACTTTCTCTGCCCTCCCATTCTAAATGATAGCTTTGCTGGATAGAGTAATCTTGGATGTAGGTCATTGACTTTCATGACTTGGAATACTTCTTTCCAGCCCCTTCTTGCCTGCAAGGTTTCTTTTGAGAAATTAGCTGACAGTCTTATGGGCACTCCTTTGTGGGCAACTGTCTCCTTTCTCTTGCTGCTTCTAAGATTCTCTCCTCATCTTTAATCTTGGGTAATGTAATTATGATGTGCCTTGGTCTGTTCTTCCTTGGATCTAACTTCTTTGGGACTCTCTGAGCTTCCTGGACTTCCTGGAAGTCTATGTCCTTTGCCAGATTGGGGAAGTTGTCCTTCATTGTTTTTTCAAATAAGTTTTCAATTTCTTGCTCTTCCTCTTCTCATTCTGGCATCCCATGATTTGGATGTTGGAACATTTAAAGATATCCTGGAGGTTCCTAAGCCTCTCCTCATTTTTTTGAATTCTTGTTACTTCATTCTGTTCTTGTTGAATGCTTCTTTCTTCCTTCTGGTCCACACCATTGATTTGAGTTCTGGTTTCCTTCCCATCACTGTTGGTTCCTTATACATTTTCCTTTATTTCATTTAGCATAGCTTTCATTTTGTCATCTAATTTGCGACCATATTCAACCAATTCTGTAAGCATCCTGATTACCAATGTTTTGAACTGTGCATCTGATAGGTTGGCTATCTCTTCATCGCTTAGTTGTATTTTTTCTGGAGCTTTGATCTGCTTTGATCTGTTCTTTCATTTGGGCCTTTTTTTTTTTTGTCTTGGAGTGCCTCTTATGAAGTAAGGGGTGGAGCCTTAGGAATTCACCAGGGTGGGGTAACCCACGAGGCTGCATTGTGATGCTGTATGTGGGGGAGGAGTCTGAGAGGGAACAATGCTGTTTGCTCCACTTGCTGCGGGTTTTCAGTCAGTTCCCCTGCCACCCACAATCAAATTGGGCCCTTGTGGTACTGATTCCCAGGTGGGTGGGTTTGTGTCAAGGCTCTTTCTTTACTTCTTTCTTCTTTTTTATTCTTTTCTTTTTTCTTTCTTTCCCCTTTTTTAAAGGATTATTGAAACTGGCACCCATTCCCCACAGGGGTCCAGGGTAATATAGAGTTCTCTGCTCCTAGGAGTGGAATTAGGGTCAAGGGACACAAGAAAGAATAGCTGGGAAAGTAGCTCAATGGCAAGGCAAGGAGCTCATAGAATTAGGGTTGGGATTAGGTTTGAAATCTAGGATTAAATTTTACAGGTAACAGTAGGATTAGGATTAATATTGAGGCCAGAGGCTGGATTAGATGTTGGGGATAATGCTGCATTAGAATGAACTGTAATGATGAAAGGGTGTGAACTGGGACTTAGAGGGAGTTGTGGGATAAGAGCTACAATCAGAGTTGGAGGACAATTTGCTCTCTCTCAGTTCTCTATGAGTCTTATGAGTCTCTCTTTTTTTGGTTATATCCTCCATTTGGACTCAGTATTACCAAGAAAGCAACCCTTGTGAACCCCTGAGCTTGAGTCACACCTGGCGTTTTCCCATACAACCTCAGTTGCTACTTCAAGAGCTCTGGCTGCTGCAGCATTAATATTCTTTACTAGACCCCACTGAACATGTACATGGCTCCCTTTTGGGCCATTGGTGATTGCAAACTACCTCTAAGAGTCACACTACAGGTTTATCTGGAGTGCAATCCACACTAGAAAACAGTCAAGACAATTATGACAACAGCACGTCAGCCAATCACCCCACACTTTGGTCCCCCAATTTGATGATGCCTTGACAATTTATGTCCTCTCTGAACTTTCAGCCAAATAAATGGGCAAGTTATGGGAATTGGTTCAAAGGCTCTTCATACAGAAACCTTGGGAACTAAGAGTGAAGAGTTGGCCAGCTATGAACATTGTAAGAGGAAGTAGATGAACACTGGGTCTCATTGCACACAACTACAGTGTGGTAAAAAACTCACAGTGAGTTTCAGTCTTCTAGGGAAGTGTGGGGTGATGGAGACATTCCCCCAGGATAGTCTGATTAGGATGCCAATGTGAGAGGGAGGGAGAGATCAATCAGCAAATAAACACAGGACCACACCACCTTCCCCAGGTCCTGAGACACCAAGGGGCACATCAGTGAGGGCTAGACCAGGTTTACTGATATTGCTTTCAAAGGGGCAGCAAACCAGCATTACCTGAGCACCTACTGTGTGCCAGCACCACAAAAGGCCTTTTAAATGCTTGACTGCATTTAAAATTTCACAAATAATGCTCACATACATTCTTATTGTTAAAAAACAAACACAGCTATCTGTAGCACTAATAGTATAAAAGCAGAAGTCATTCACCATCCTACTACCACCCTTTCTAATTCTTCAGTTCAGCGGGTTTTCATCCAGACTTTTGTTATGAGTTTGCACATGTTATACATATGTTTCAAAACCAGTTTGCTTTGTACAGCTTTCACAATAAGTAGCAGGGATGCACAATATGTATACTTCTATAACTTTCATTCCCTGCTTAACTATGTACCTTAGAGATCTTTCCATGTCAATACATGTAGTTATAAAGTTGACCCTCGAATAACAGAGAGGTTAGGGACTCCTACTTGCCCCCAAGCAATTGAAAATCCACGTATAACTTCTGACTCTCCCAAAATCTTAACTACTAATAGCCTTACCAACAACATAAACCATTAACAAATTTTTGTGCCTTTTTATTCATTTAACAAGTTTATTGAATGTCTTAGCAAATATGCCCTGGGCATTGTGTACATAGCAGTGGAAAAAAAAAACAAATATGATCGTGCCCTGACCTGTGTGGCTCAGTGGGTTGGGCATCGTCCTTCAAATCGAAGGGTCACTGGTTTGATTCCCTGTCAGGGCACATGCCTGGGTTGCCGGTTTGACCCGATTGATGTTTTTCTCTCACATCAATGTTTCTCAAGCTCTTCTTCTCCCTTCCTTCGCCTTTCTCTAAAAATAAATACATAAAATCATTTAAAAAACCAGCATGATCTTTGGAGAGGAGATACACAAATAAATATTTAATTATAAACCGTGAAAGATGCTACAACGGAAAAGGGTGCTGTAGAAGGTAAACATGGGGAAACAGTTTTAATTGTGGCTGGAGGGGTCAGTTAAGACTTCGTTGACTGAGCGTCATTTAAATTTAGGCTTGAAATAGTTTAAGTAGGACTTAGTTTGTTGGGGAATTCTTGACTGTACCCATTGTTCTTTATGCTTTGAATTTCAGGCTGCAACTTATTCCTTTTTTTGGTGGTAGACACTTTTTAGAATCTTTGCCAAGAACATAACTGACCTTCTTTGAGAACCACAGGGTACAAGATGGGTCTCTGGCAGTCATGTGTATGTTATAAAACAAAAGGCCTTGACAACATTCTGCTCCACAGACAAAAGGTGACTATACCTAGAATAGACAATCTGACATAAGTTAGACCAATTGGGATTCATAGAGATGAATTAATCTGTTGGTTCTTGAAGTGAGGCTGGGTATGCTTGGACAGTCACGTTCTACAATGCTCCCAGAGAAGCAGTGAAAACAAGTCTGCAGAAAGCAAGAAGCAGCTCTTTAGAGTGAGTAGAGATGTTAGAACATTTGACAGCAGAGAGAGAGAATGAAGGAATAGCTACTTGGTCTCCTGTTGATATTTTAGATCCTTGTTCTAGTACTTCATGAGATTTTGTTGCTCTCTATGCCCCTGGGCTCTAGATTATTTCTGTCAATAATTTTTTTTTTTTCACAGAGAAGTTTCAGTGGGTTTCTGTTACTTGCAGACAAAAGAGCCTTGACTAAAAGTGGCTATTAACAGATTCGCTCTGCTGCTCAGCAAGCATAGCTGGAGTTTGCTTCAATCTGATAGAGATTTGGGGACCCCACAAGTCCACAGAGAATAAACAAACAGAGTGACGTACACAGAAATAAAATAATAGCATTTGGTAATAAAATTAATCTAGGTAATACCTCTGAGCCTCTTGTATCCCCACTGGGTTGGGGGTACATTGCAGCTATTTCTAAGAGGCAACCCTTTTGGAGCTAGGTTTTGTGAGAAGAGATAAACATAAATGTCCTCGTCCTATAATGGAGATTATGTAGGCACATGAAGGAAGGACAAATTCTGCCCTGTCAGAGCATGGAAGACACTGAAGAGGTAACGTGCCTAATGTAGGAGTGTGCTGGGCAAGTGAGAGGAAGGGCAGTTGGGCAGAGGAGAATAGGCGGCACAAGGCCTTAGGAAATACAGGATACTCCACAAATGCTTAAGTTGAATAGATTGCAAACCAACAGGTAGACAAGCAGTTTTTAAGATGACAATCACATTTTATATTAAAATTTCCTTTTGGTTTAAGGGTTTCCTTTCCCATATAGAAAAGAAAATCAAGATGTCAATACTCTACTTAATCTGTTTGTTAAACTCATAGGCTGTAAGTTTTCCACAAACGTGGCAATGTTACGTCTATTTAATTGAAGATTTAAGGGCAATGAGAGCTGTGTGCGGTATGGTTTAATTTGTTCTATGGTCTTCTGAAATACTATTGAAGTCCACAAAATCGAAACTAAATATTACACAAAATAAATCAACACTCACATTTGGGGGGTGATTTGGCGTTATTTAAATGGCAATGATTCTGCAATCATTGTCTTCATCATCAACATTATCTTTAGGAAGAGGCCAAGCTAAATGTGATCCTAGCTCTTTAGAGGCCAAAAGAAGCAACATCAACGTACGAAGTCCACAGAGCATGCACAAACACAACGGTATATACAGAAATAAAATACTTTATTAAATTAATCTGGTGTCTCCACCGGGTCGGGGGTACACAGCAGTTACTTCTAAGAGTCAGGAAGTCTTCTTTCCTGAAAGTATCATGGCTTTAAAAGTTCTCCCGTAAGGGCCTCAGCAGTGGGTCAACTCTTCAGGTCTGGTGAAAGTTTCCTCCCTGTTGAAACTAGTCACCAACAATAGTCTTCTGAGTACGTTTGACTGGAGCTCAGAATGAGTTCAGAACCCAAGACACTGAGAGCTAAAGGGCTCATTTTTTTACTGGTTCAAACTTCTTTGGTCACTCATCAATTTCCATCACTGATTCGGTCTGAGCTCCCTCCCCTTCAAAATCCAAACACGTCCACTCTAGGAGGAAGAGAGGTTCTCCTAGCCTAGGCATAGGGAGTGGACCTGTGTCTCTGAGGCTAGGTGGGGGGTACCGAGAAGGAAGGATGGGCAAGGAACCTGACCTGGACACTACTCTCCCACTCCCGCCGCGCCCCATCCCCCCGCCCGCCCGCCCGCCATTGTTGGGGCGGACCACTTCCCTTAAGTTCATTACTTCCAACAGGAGACCAGCTCTTCGGGTGGAACTGGAAGAGTGGGTCGGGTGCTGGGAGGACTGGGAAGAAAGGTAGATTTCCAGGGGATTGGCAGTTCGTTGAGAGTACTCTCCGGCATCACCCATAAGCGAGAGCAGCCGGTTCGGAGATCTCTCCAGCATGTGAGACCCCAGCAATCTCCGAAAGAACGAGGCACACTTCCGGGTTTGGAAGCGCTCCCTCCAGCCCTCCCTGTACCTCGTTACGGGATCTCTGAGCGCATGCGCAAACGCTCAATCGCCGCTCTGGGACTGGCCCAACTTACCCCAAACGACTAATCTGCTCTTCTCCCTCCCACTTGGGGTATACCATTCACGTTTCGGGGGTACGGGGGCGCTAGGCGCCCCAAAGTACTCAAATCGGCTCCCCCGCTTCAGACGTGGGGTGGGGGAGTAAGTTTGCCTTAGATGTTCCAAGAATACGAAAGCCTCAGAGGCCCGTCACCAGTGATAGCCTGCTGCTCTCGCCATGCTCACAGATCCATACTCTTCCTCTGAGGCGCTGAACAAAGTGGCACGCCCGGATCCCAGCTGATCAGCTGCTGGGCTTTGGCTGCGGCTCCCCTGGGCGAGACCATTGTGACTTCTTGGGAGGGGTGCGTGAGGAGGGGTGGGGGCGGAGCGGCCATTGTCCGGTCAGCGCAGCCTCCGGGGGAGGGAGAGCGAGCGGGGCCTGGAGTTTCACTGCGGCCGCTGCTACGCCAGAGCCGGCGGGGGGCTCAGGTCCTTCCCAGCGCCGCCGCACGGGACATCACTCTGGCTGCGAGCGGCGGTGGGAGCTGCCGAGGGCACCCGGTCTTCCCTCTCCCCTCCCTCTCCGCCCCTTGGTCCTAGGTTCAGCCGCACGCCCCTCCTCCTCAGCTCCCCTCCTTCTCTCCGAGCCTCTCCCGGCCCCCCCGTCTCCGCTGGCCTAGTGGTGCGACCCGCCTCCAGCTGACCGGCCTGGAATCCCGGCTAGGAGCCCCGGACTGCGCCCGCCCGCGCGCCCGCTCCCTCCCCCTCCCCCCCGCCCCGAGCCCCCCGCGGTCGTCGCCGCCGCCGCCGCCTCCGCCTCCTTCGAGCGGGGCCCGGGCCCAGCCGCCGCCACCGCTGCCGCCGCCGAGCTTCGCCGCCGCCGCCGCCGAGCACCATGGGAGACGCCGGGAGCGAGCGCAGCAAAGCGCCGAGCCTGCCGCCTCGCTGTCCCTGCGGCTTCTGGGGGTAAGTGCCCGACAGGGTGGGGGCTGGGGCCGGGGGCGCGGGCACAGGGGCTTCCTAGGGAGGCCTCCGGGCCCGGGGAGGCCCGAACCCTGGGGGCTGGGCCGAAGCCGGGCCTACGTGGAGGAGGCAGGGGCCGAGTCTTGGGGAGGGGTGCCGGGTGGGGACTTGGAGTGGTCAGAGAAGGCGCTGCCCGGGGTGCAGTGCCACCCTCTGGGACTCGCGTGCTCGAGGCTTGGGCCAACCGGGGCTGCCCGGGCCCCGGGTGAGGGGGTCTGGGCAGCGGGGAAGGATGAGGGGCGATGTTGGCACCTCCAGTTGAACTGGGGTTCCCCCTTTCCTTGGCATGTGGAGGCCAGCCCTTCATGATTCCCCCTTCCCCTTCTTGGTTTGAGTTGGTGCCCAGGCACCGGGAGGGTATTTCCTCTGACTTTTTCACCTCCGCTCCTCCCTCTCCCCCAGAGACTTGCATCATCACTTCCTAAATTATATCCCAGTGCCCCATTTGCTTTTAGGAAACTGCTCGCACGTCACCCATTTTTAAAAATCGAGAACAGAATTCAGGCTGAGGTAAAGTTATAGGACTGTTGAGGTCTCACTTTTATTTGAAACACGTTTGAGAAGATCTGTAAGATTTCCTTGTCAAAAAAACTCAGGTCAGCCTGGCTTGGGAACGTGAGAGCCAATTTTGCTTAATTGTCTCGAATTCCCTTCTCTCTACATTTTTTTTTTTAAATAACAAAAATATTTTCTTTGGCCACCTACGTTGTTAGTTGGCTATTCTGCGTTAGAATGGAAAAATATGAGGTGGGAAATCAACTTTCCCACCTACAGTTTAAATTGCAATACTTGAGTTTCATAGATTGCCATCCCTCTTACTTAACAGGTGCTTCCACAGTACCTGATGACTCCAGTTCTGTCGTAGGGAAACTGGAGACTTTGAAGGCCAATTTTTGTGATTGAGACATTTTTTCTTTTGGTTTTATTTTCCAAAGACTGGGTATGTTTGGAGGTGCATAGAGATGGTAAGGAAGTGATTTTTGGTGAGGACATCTTGGGAAAATGTATTAAAGTGTTTTATATTTTTTATCTTTCAGAACCTAGTAATAGTTAAGGTGATTTTGGGAGTGCAGAAAAAGATTAGGAAGGTTAGGAAGTTTATCTTAATATAGATAACTGTGGAATTTGTCAAATCCAAGGGTTATGATGAAGAAATAGTGTCATTTTCTCATCTTTCTGCCTTTCATAAAAAATTTCTCATTTGGGAGGACGTTAGTTAAAAATAAGTTGTGACATTACCGAAAGTTCTGAAGATGTGAAAATATTTGAGGTTTTATAGTTTTCCCTTCTTTTTTGACTTGAAAATAATAATTGGGTTTTGCTAAGTGCTCTCTTGGACCGTCTAACTCCCACAAGAATCTTACGAAATCTTATCTCTTTATTTATAGATGGGGAAACAGGCGTGGAGAGGGTGGATAACTTGCCCCTTGCATACGGGAAGTTTAGAGTTGAGCTGGTGAACTCTTTAGAGTGCTTAGTACCATCATGTTTATGACATCAGCCTGCAGCCCTGGAAAAATCTGGTGTCACAAGCCTCAGATTGTAACTTGTTATAAAGTAGACATGTGGCTCAAAGAAAGTGGCTGCCGATGGCAACTAATGCCCGGGGTGTAGCAGGGTCTGTTTCCTGGCAACATGTTTATGTTCTTGGGACCATTATCATGAGCGGAGCTCTGATTGAAAGACATATCAAGGCTTAGAAATTAAGGAATTGGAGTAGGCTTTTACCTTTAGCCAGCGGAGTTCTGAGTAATGCCAAGAGTTTGGTAGTGGCAGAGAGTGATAGACTGATGCCATGCTTGGCCTACCACGGCTTCTTTTTTTGATGCTTTTAGTCTGGCACTTTTTATGAACTGCAATTTGCCTAATAGTAGTGACCACAAAACTAATATTTTTATAGTGAAAAGTGTTTTGTTTTTTTAAAAGTGTTTTTTTAAATACGTAATGTTTTAACCTTTCCTTTAAAGGTGTTTGTGGGCACCTGTGTAGTTTGCGTTTTATACCAAAGTGTAATGAGGTTGCTACCTAGTTTTCATCATATCTTAACTGACTGAACATGTTTCCGTTATTGCATGTATGACATTCATGTTATGTTCACTAAGTAAACTTAGAATATGTTAAAACAGTTTTCAATGCCTCTGATCCAGTGGTGGATAGACAGAGGGGCACTGTCCCCATCCTTTGGGAGCAGGGAGCATAGAGAAGTAAAGTGACAGTTACAATAAAATGTGTTAGGATTGGTACAGGTTATGATGGGAGGTAGAGGAAGGTAGCCTGGAAGAGGTGACACCAGCCTACCGGTAGGAAAGAATGGGAATAGGTAGGGAGAAGAGTGTTTCAGGCAGAGAGAATAGCATGGGCGAAGGCCTGGATGTGAGAGAGAGCACTGCACGGCTGCAGAACTGAAAGTTCATTGGGGTTGATTGGTAGATTGTGAAGGGGGATTGCCTAGAGATGAGGCTTAGGTGGTGAGAGCAATTGGTAATGCAGGGCCCCAAAGGTAACACTTAGGACTTTGATCTTTATCCTGGGGCGCGATAAAGAACCTCGAATGGGTAGTGATGTGATTTCCTCTAATGTGAAAGATTATTGGATCATCTTGAGAGTGGCCTGGTTTTGTGGTTGTGATTGTGTGAGTCTGTATGAATATGGTATATTATATTTGTTTTTGGGGTGTTGCCAGAAGTAACAGAAGTCTTGTCAGGAGGAGTAATAGAGGCCAGTGATGATGGTGGCCTGCACTTGCCTGTGGCCAGGGAGAATGGTGAAAAATAGACGTGAAAGCCATTCAGGAGGTATCTTTTGCCTTTTTCCTTCATGAAAATGAAGGTGCGCCTTAAAAACTTTAGTTAGCATTGCACTCTGTGAAAGCTGTAGGTCTGTAAGTCAGCTGGCCAGGGCCCACGCCCAGCCCTTTGCAGAGGGGCCTCTCAAGCAGAATGTTCTGGCACCAGCAGACTAAAGGCATTTCCTTTAGGATTGCTCTTTTCTTCAGTGACTTAGGCTTAAGGACTTGCTGCCCAGCATCGTCTAGTCAGGACACACCATCATTGCGGTTTGCTTAAATAGGAGAGCTTTGAGGTCTTTTTGTGGGGACACAGTTAGAAGGGAGAATGCCAAGAGGGGCATACCCGTATGATGCAAATGTGTTAGTGCTTAGAACACAAAGTTTCTAGTTCCCTCCCTCTTGGTTTATATTGTGTAATTGTGTGCAGGTAATTTTTGAACCGTTTAATAGGGAGACCATCTTTTTGCTGGGAAACTTTGCTACCTTGGAAATTGTTGAAGATTCGCCTGGTTTTAAAGCTTGGAAGTTGTTTGTATAATACATCAATGTTTTTAGGTTAATGACCATAAACAGTATTTTTTCCTCTGAGACAGGGACTTGAAATTTTTAATGAAGTATGAACATTTTCTTGCTTATTTTAGGTGATCAGTAATCATGCAAAAATACATACTAATTTATAATTGTCAAATATGAACTGAAAGTCAATTAGTAGATTTTTCTTTAGTTGAAGTATACACTAACAGAAAAACACTTACATATATCTGTTAACTATACAGATATAAGTGGGATTAGTTGAAGCTGCATTTTAAATTGATTAGACATTTAAAATGTACTGAGGCATGTGGATTTTCCAGATATTTTCAAAAGTTGAAAATGCAGACCTAGAATATTATTAAAAAGACAGGAAGAAGACTAAGGCAATAAGAATATACCGAGTGGCCCTGGCTGGTGTAGCTCAGTGGATTGAGCGCGGGCTGGGAACCAGAGGGTCCCGGTTCGATTCCCAGTCAGGGCACATGCCTGGGTTGCAGGCCAGGTCCCCAGCGAGGGCCATGTGCGAGGCAACCATACATTGCTGTTTCTCTCCCTCTCTGTCTCCCTCCCTTCTCCTCTCTCTAAAATGAATAAAAATAAAAAAAAAAAAAGAATATACCGAGTGTATTATTGGATACAATAATAGAAAGGATAATTAGGTAGGTTGGGGAAAGATGGATTTTTTCCCCTCATTCTACTTACTAAGTGTAAAAGTCCAATTACAGGAGGTGGGGTTGGAGGGGGTGGGGGGAGGGGAGGGGAGAGGATGCAGACAACTGTAATTGAACAACAATAAAGTAATTATTTAAAAAAAAAAAAGTCCAATTACTAGTATTAGTACCTTGCTTTTACAATGGAAGACAATGTCTATCGCAGTGTAATTTTATGGAAAACTTTAGGAAGTAACTATTTGTCCATACATAAGTTTAGAGTAGATAAATGTTCAGTTTGATATTTAGGGAATAGTGGAGTATTTAAATAAGGGATTTATTTGGTAAACTATTTATTGTCTTGCTAAAGAAGCTTTTTTAATGTTTCCTAATGAATCATGTCATAAAAGAAATATTAAACCGATATACATTTTGGTGTACAGGCTGACGTTCCAACCAACTGAGCCACCCTGTCAGGGCCAAATCGGTTTATATTTATTAGGGAAATAGATTTTATTGGTATTTCACTTTTGTGATCTATTCTGTTGAAGCATTTTCCTTACCAACTAGATCTGCTAGATAGATAATACATGTACTATTTTAAATAAAATGGGATTATGCATAGATCAGGAGTTATAAAATAAATTCTATTCCTGAAATAGTTACTAGTAGAAAGTTGATTGAACATACAACATTTGTTTTATTCCATCTTGCTTTTGAGAATCGCAATTGAGTTACCTTAAGTAGAATCTACATACATATGTGTATACCTATTTTCTTTTTCTCTCTTTCCCCCCCCTGAGTTTAGTCTTTGGGAATTGATTAGATCTCTTTTTCTGTCACTTTGTGAGTCATCCGGCCAGGGTGCTTGGCTCCTGGCGGTGTGTGGCTGTCACACTCTGTCTGACTCTTCAGTCTTCAGTCGGAGCGTGTTGCCACAAGTCAGCCAGTTAACCTGGGCTTTCAGGTTCATGCGGGCACAGAGTGAATCACTAGTTCCTCAGTAGAGTGTGCAGCCCAGTGATGTCACTAATTATCCTTGATTATAAAACCTCCTTAAATATTCTTTTAAAAACAAAACAGCTTGTTTGTGCAGTTTTTCCTTGCGTCTTTGAGTGTTGTGTGCACCTGAAAATACAACATGATTTAAGTGAAGTGTTCACTGTCAATAATACGTTTATCTACTTGCCCTGTTTCCCTGATTACATTTGGGGCATCCAGAAAATAGGAACTTTGCGCCTTTAATGTGATGGAATGCATAGAGATAATTTTTTTTTTTTTTTTTTTTTTTTAAGGAAAACACAGTCTTTGTTTACATTGGTTTGAGGCAGTAGCTATTTGGAGTTATATCCAGTTAACATACAGGACATACGGCTCATCTGGTAGTGTCCTCTTCTCCCTCATCATCCTTTTCTTCTCCAAGAAAGAGGAGAATCCAGTACTTTCAAGTCATACAGAAAAATTTTGACGAAAAATTTTTTATAATCCTTAATGGTATTAAAGTTAACATTGGTTTTCACAAATTAACTTTTTCTGAGCTGGAAAATTAGAGGACTAGGAATTCTTCGAAATGAATAAAGGCCTTAAAAAACCCTCAGTGTATTAAATATTATTGAGAACAGAGTGAGAATTAATATAATTTGGATTTTTAAATTAGGTTATAAGGAGGTTGTATCTGTGTAAAGTGATGCAAAGTTTTGAAACCCTGTAATAATCATAGATTAAGATTGAGGTTAAGAATTATTTTTGAAGAAAGGTATCTGAACAAAGCCACATATAGGAACTGACTGGTCACAACTCAACCCTTTTTAAATAATTTTAATGAAGCACTTAAAAAAAGTCAAGATTCAGCCTGTTTGGATGTTGTAGGCCTTTGTGTCATAGTGATTTGCAAAAGAGGACCTTCATTCCAACTGGGTGGATGACATGATGTCACTTCTACTAGGGCAGCAATGTTCAACTTTTCTCATCTCATGGCACACATAAACTAATGACTAAAATTCTATGGCACACCAAAAAATATTTTTTTTTGCTAATGTGACAAAAAATAAGTATACTTTTGATTCATTAACACCGGATGGCTATCGTTGTTTGCTGTTGTCATTTTTTAGTTTGATAGTCTAAGGGAAAAGAGGTCAGTGTCCCTGTCTAAGAAGTTGGGTATTTTGCATGTTTTAAAAATTCTTGTGGTACATGGGTTCAAAATCGCTGTCCTAGGGACTTTGAGAAACAGCCTGATTCTGTTCTGGGCTGGGTACCTATATACCAAGATTATGTTGCTGAATGAGATATTTAGGTGTAAGGAAGAAACTTCCCGTTAAATGCAGAAGAGAGGTTGAACAACCTTGTTTGAAATGTTTAATAATCACACTCTAAGACCCTGTTCTAGAATTGTGCAGTACAGTATGGTAGCCACTAGCTAAATGTAGCAATTTAAAATCATGCTAATTAAAATTAAATAAAATTGAAAATTCTGTTCTTCAGTTACACTAGCTACATTTTAAGTACTCACTAGCTGAAGAACTGGCGACTGCTGTATTGAGGAACACAGGTACAGAACACTTCATTCTCCCAGAATGTCCTGTTATACAGTACTGTTTTAGAATGTTGACCAGATAGGCAGCCAGGATATTGGAGCCTCTTATCTTTTTTTCTTCCCAGTTTTATTGAGATATAAAGACAGACAACCTTATGTTCTTGTGGGTTCTCCAGATCCCTGTTTTCTCATACTCTGAAAATAAGGGATTTTCTAATTTAACTCTTGAGTTTCTTTCCAGCTCTAACATACTATTGATATTTTATATCTCTTAGGGGAAGCAGTGCTATTGTTAATCTAGATTACTGGGAAGTGCTCCTTTGATTAGTTTTGGGAACTAAAATTTCAGTACAAGTTAGTCTGTAATTTGAACATTTTTTTCATATTAGCTTTTGAGTCAATCTTCTTTGCTCTTTTCTTCACCCTATTAAACTGGCAGACTCAGGTCTATGTAGGAAGGTGTTGGACTAATAGAGAATCATTTTTTTCTTGCGACTTTTGTAGAGGATAATATTTGTTTTCACAAATGTAAATTTCATATGGCAGTTTTTGATATGTGATTAGGGGTAAGTGCATTGAATTTTCTGATAAATTTAAGTTCTTTATATATAGTGGAAGGTGGAGTGTATTGGAATATCCAGCAGTGGAGGGCAAAACCAAACTGATCTGTGCTGTACCAGGCTTGAGGGAATGGTACAAGATGAATGAAAATGCAATGTCATCCCTGAGGTTAGTGATCAGAGCTACAAACAGTGCTGGACATCTGAGGTTGTGGCTTCAGCTGTTAACTAGAGGCAGGAAGAATGTAGTAGGAAGAAGATGCAGTACTAGCTCACTGCAGCTGTTCATTCAGCTGTACCCAGATGTCCTGTATCGTAGGTAGGTTTGATTTTGTATCAGGGCAGAATCCTGGGAGAGGTCATTGATGCAGCTTGCTGGCCCGGATTGGGGAGGGCAGACCACACCACAATATTTTGTGTTTCCAGTTTGCGGACAGGCTCTGTTTAGCCTCATTACTGCCTCATCATGAATGATCTGGCAAACAGTGAAGTTGGTGTTGTACTTGGGACCTTTTGGGGAGTTCCTTTTCTCATTTCTTTATGCTAAAGTGGAATGGTATATAGTAAAAGCTGTTGATGTTTTATCTACTTCTTACATGCTGCTAAGTTGAAGTCATTTGTATAAAATAATTATCTCTCAGCCACATTTCCTGAAAGAAGTTTCTGACCACTCAAAAGTATCACAAATACTCCTATTGCAGTCAGGTTCTTGGGCCAGGCATTTGATTTTCTGTTACATGCTTGCATTGGTAGCATTCCTGAATACCACATGAGGTTTCTGTAGCTTATAGTACCTAACTGGAAGAGTGGGGGCAAAAATTTGGAGACAACAGTTTGGGTGGAGGACTTTACTAATCAATCACATCTATGTGGTCAAAGTCTCTGCCTTTTTCAGGTCATCATTTTTCAATTTTCAACCCACTCTAGGGTGTTTTATATGGGCAGATGTTCTGACAAGGTTACCTTCTGAAAGAATATTTTTTTGATGTATGAATAAGACACTAAGTAGATTGAATGATACACTCATTCTTAAACTGCCCATAGTGTATTAAACCAGCAAGAAATAAAAAATAAAAAAATAAGCTTGATGTTTGAGAGAAGGTGTGGTGTATTTTAATTTTAACTTTCCTTTTTTTTTTTTAAGATTTTATTTATTTTTAGAGAGGGGGAAGGGAGGGAGACAGAGAGGGAGAGAAACAGCAGTGTATGGTTGCCTTTCACATGGCCCTCACTGGGGACCTGGCCTGCAACCCAGGCATGTGCCCTGACTGGGAATCGAACCGGGACCCTTTGGTTCCCAGCCCACGCTCAATCCACTGAGCTATATCAGCTAGGGCAGGTGTGGTGTATTTCAATACAAGCTTCTAGATTTATGATTTCTTGGTTTCTGTTCTGGAGAGGCATGGATGGGATTCTTAATTTCGTTCAGAATGCCACTGAAATCTAGAACACCAGGTTTTTCAAGTCTGTCTGCATATGAAACTTTGCATGTAGTATCTACAATATCTCCACGGTGTATGGCTTTACACAGTTTTTATCTAGTTTGCTTTTCCCTTTTAATGTAACACAGAGTTGTGCTACTCACCTTGGAAAGTAAAGGGGTGTTCTTGGATGTTGATCCACAAAAAGTACTTGCTAGGGGAACTTGTGTTTATTCTTTTGTTGGTTGGCAGTGCATATTCATGTAATCTCTGAGGCCTCTATTTGTTCTTTTTATGAATAGGTCACTGTTAATTAGCTCTGCCTGTTATCCATATTGTAAACTGGCCCCCGCCCCCCCACTCCCCCTAGCCCCCGCCCTGCTATTGGCCTGGCCAACCAGTACTGTAGCACTTTTAAGATGTGTGTTCAAACTGTATTTTATTTGTGAGGCAGGTATTTTTTTTCCTTCAGTGCACATTGCATGGCATATACTAGAGTCTCTTCAGGGGTTTATAATCTTGATAATATCAGTATAGATTAATTTAGAAAATGATAGCCTCAGTAAAACCTGTTCTCTGGAAGTATATGTCCCAAAAGACTGCCTGTTATTACATTTGGTTTTGAACTGTCTAGTGACTAGATACTCTAATTTCATAGTTGAAAGTCCCCTCCGTTTACTTGAATAACTTTCAGAAGATAAAGTAGATGCATTGTGTGTGTTTTTGGTTGGAGCTAGGGACAGGAAGAATGGACATGTTGGTTTTGTGTTTAAACTTGGGTGCAGAAAAGTCACTAGACAGATCTGTATTATACCAGATTTGAAGGTGAGCTGGAAGAGGAAAGGACACAGGGAGGTCAAGGGGAAGACTGGAGTATGAGGGGGATGAGGATGGGAAAATGTGGATGGAAGTGGTGTGGTAATTGGAAATGAAACTGCTTTGTGGTCACCAGCTCCCAGACAAAATACGAGAGGTGGCCACATCATTACACGCTGGCAAAACTGATGTGAACACGTGGCGGGTGAGTTAAAGAAAGCATTCTGTCTTGAGATGTATTGTAGAGTGAGAGTACAGTAGAGTTTTTCAGGGAAGTTTTAAAGATAATAGGATAAGAGCTATGGTGCAATTCCAAACTAAAGTTTAGTGGAAATGGCAGCAGCTTTCAGCAAAATGGGTGTTCCAACGGTTAGAACCCCGTGGGCTGGCAGTCAGGTAAAGGATGGCATTTCATGGTGTCTCTTTGTAGCAGGCCATGGCGACTCAGTACACTGTCTTTTATTGGGATTGTCACAAATTCATTCTTTGGGATTGATTTTTTTTGTCTTTCTTTTCAACCCTCATCTTCTGGTTTACTTGTTCTTGGAAAAACACTCTCAAAAGCTCTTCTGTTTTAAAAGATTTTGCAATTAGTACATATGGAGAGGTTGCATTAAATCTTAAAGAATTTATTAATAGTGCTACCTGGGGAATAAGACCTTTTTCATTTGCTGAGAGGCTAATGAAGGGCCCCTCTGATTAATCCAGACTCTTCCAAGAAATGCCCCCAAGGACGAAGGGCATGTTGCTCTCTAGAAGACCAACTGTGCTCAGTGGGTAGGCATGGGCTTTAGAATCAAAGTCCTGGGTTTAAAACCTGACTTTATAACTTTATGACTTTGAGCAGTTTACCTCTCTGCCTCTTTATCTTCAAAAATGAGTATCTTAGAGTTGCTTTGAGGTTCAGCGAGATCTAATACCTGTCAAGCCCTTGGCACAGTGCCCGACCATGGTAATTACATTTATTAAGGGCTAACTTCTCAGCCTTGAATGAAGAGTATTGGTGGCAGATTAATAGATGCAGACTATCTTGCTTCAACTGGGCAGTTTGCATTTATGGTAATCTCCAGACCAGTGCTGCCTAGTTAGCTGATGAGGTTCCTGGTTAGCCTTTGGCCATTTTGGCTATTTTCTAGAGCCAGTCCCTGGTTCAGCAGGCATTTGGTAAGCACTCTGTTGTTTCTTGAGTTCTGCTAGGAATGATATATCCTGCTCTAAGAAAGTGGAAATGGCAGCAGCCCTAAGAAAGCTGGAAGGGGAGGCAGCTAATAAACTGACACAACCTCACGAGGAAAGAAGTGCTGTGGGAGATCGTCACCGAGTACTGTGAGAGCACTGGCAGGGTGTCTTACCGAGACTGGGAGTGGAGGGTGGCCAGGAGGGTTTCTCTGGGGAGATGGTGATGAAAGATGAACGGGGGTTAGCCATGTGATGATGGTGAGGAAGGGCTTTCCAGGCCGAGGGAACAGCTTGTGCAAAGGCAGAGAGGAGTGAGAGAGCATTGCTGAGTTCGGCAGATTGCGAATCCAACTCAGTATGTTAGTTACAGTGTACGGCACGAGGGAAGATGAAGCTGGGGAGATGGACAGGGGCCAGTTATGACCATGATTGCCATGCTGTTGAGTTGGATTTTATCCTGGAAGAAGTTGGGACCACGTAATGATTTTAAGCGTGGTTCACAGATACTTACGTTTCAAAGAGTTTACTGTGGCAGCAGTGTGGAGGAGACTTGGAGGGTGTAAGCATGGGAGCAGAGTCCAGGTAGAGCATGTAAACCTTTTTGGGCCATGGATCCTTGGGACAATTTGATGAAACCCATGGATCCCTTCTCAGAATAATGCATAAAATAAGATGCCTATGAACACATAGGAAACCAGTAGATCTAAACACATTTCTTTCTATCCATGGACAGTGGGGCTGTGGTCCCTAGATAAAGCAACCCTGAGTGAATGCTGTGTAAGGAGAACTGAGAATGAATGTAGGCTAAAACCTGGTTATTTTAGTCCGTTTGGGCTGCTGTAACAAAATAGACCAGGTGGCTCATAAACAACAGGAATTTATTTCTCACAGTTATAGACTTCAAGATCATGGCACCAGCAGATTTGGTGTCTGATGAGAGCCTCCTTCCTCACTGATAATGTCTTTTCACTGTGACCTCACGCATTGGAAGGGATAAAGGACCTCTCTCCAGCCTCTTTTTGGGGGGCACTAATGCCATTCATGAGGGCAGAGCCCACATGATCTAATCACCTCTCAAGGGCCTATCTTCAAACACCATCACATTGGGCATTAGGATTCAGCATATGAATTTTGGAGGGGTGGGGGTGGGGGGGCACAAGCATTTCAGTCCCTAGCACTGGGCTGTGAGGACTGCAGAGGAGGGCTTGAGTATAAGCAGAGACAGATTGGATGAAGGATGCAGAGGAAGCGGAGAGAAGAGAGACAGCAAGATTTCTGACATGGGCAACTGTGTGAAAGATGGTGTCATTTGTCCCTAAGTCCAAAGTGAAATTCTAGAAGCAACCACTAATGCCATCTGTCAGTGGTGTGCAGAGTTTCGTTTGGTAGATGAGAGTTTATGCTTTGGAAGTTCTTAAGTTGAAGTGACTCTTGTCTAGAAGATGAGTGGGTTGTGGGGAAGAGATGGCTAATTTTAGATAGGTTGAGTGCATTTTTTTGGTGAATTAGGTAGCATGTCAGTGTACTTTTATATTGTATCCCTTTTAAAGCTTTTTTATTAAAGTATGACATACATAGTGAAAAATGTGTAAGTCTTCAGAGTATAGCAAAATGAATTTTCGCAAAGTGAACATACCTATGTAACCCGCACCTGTTCCAGGCCCCTGACAAACCCTCCTCCTGTCCTTTTCCAGTCGCTGCCCCCCTCAAGGGTGATCGCTGTCTAACACCATAGTTTACCTTATGTTTTTTTCTTCTTAGTTATTTTTTCCACTTTTTAATTGAGGTGTAATTAGTTTGTACACATTTTCAAGTGTATACTTTTTTTTTCTTTTTTAAAGATTTTATCTATTTATTTTCAGAGAGAGGAGAAGGAAGGGAGAAAGAGCAATGTATGGTTGCCTCTCACATGGCCCTCACCGGGGACCTGGCCCGCAACCCAGGCATGTGCCCCGACCGGGAATCGAACCGGGACCCTCTGGTTCCCAGCCCGCGCTCAATCCACTGAGCTACACCAGCCAGGGCTCAAGTGTATACTTTGAGGCATTGAAATATATTTTATTTTTTAGAGCAGAATTATATTCACAGCAAAATTGAATAGGAGGTACAGAAAGTTCCCCTCTACTCTTGTCCCTGCACGCAAACAGCTTCCCTCACTGTCAGCATCCCCACCAGAACGGTTCGTTTGTTACTGTCAGTGAGTCTGCATGGACACATCATCATCACTCAGAGTTCTGAGTTTAAAATAGGGTTCACTCCTGGTGTTGTGTATTCTGTGGGTTTTGACAAATGTATAATGACATGCATCTACGAGTATAGTATCATACAGAAGGGTTCACTGTCCTAAAAACTTCTCTGTGCTGTGCCTCTTCCTATCCTTCTCCTGAGCAGTAACTGATCCTTTACTGTCTCCATAGGTTTGCCTTTTTCAGAATATCGTAATGGTTAGAATCACACAGCACGCAGCCTTTTCAGATTGGCTTTTTTTACTCAATGATATGCATTTAGGGTCCGCCATGTCTTTTCATGGCCCGATAGTTCATTTCTCTGTAGTACTGACTGAAAGGCACTCAGTTGTTTGGATGCACTGCAGTTTATCAGTTCACTTACTGAGGGGCATCTGGGTTGATTTCAACTTTTGGCAGTTAGGAATAAAGCTGCTATAAACATGTGCAGGTTTTTGTGTGGACAAAAGTTTTCAACTTGGTAAAACCAAGGAGTGTGATTGCGGGATTGTATGCTAAGACTGTGTTTAGTTTTGTAAGAAATAGCCAAACTGTTTTCCAAAGTGGCTGTACCATTTTGCATCTCTTCCAGCAATAAATCAGAGTCTCTGTTCCTCCATACCCTAACAGCATGTGGCGTTGTCATGGTTTTGGGTTTTAGCCATTCCAATAGGTGTGTATTGGTACCTCGTTTTAATTTGCAGTTGCTTAATGATATATGATGTTGAGCACCTTTTCAGATGCTTCTTTATTACCTGTATATCTTTCGTGAGGCGTCCAGGTTTTTTGCCTATTTTTAAATCAGGTTTGTTTTCTTATTGTATCGGGTTGGCCAAAAAGTCCACTATGTTTTCCCATACCGTGGCTCTAGTGGTGCTTAGTTTTCTTCAACTTCATTCGAAACAGTTTAGTTTCATTGTGTTGTGACAGCTGTCATATCAGCATGCACTTAAAAAAACTTTGAAATTGGTGGATTTTTGTGCAGCCATTTAAATATCGAAGATGGAAGAATATACACAATATTTTTAGTGTATTATGCTTTATCATTTCAAGAAAGGTAAAAACGCAACTGAAATGCAAAAAAAGATTTGTGCAGTATATGGAGAAGGTGCTGTGACTGATCAAACATGTCAGAAGTGGTTTGCGAAGTTTCTTGGTGCTATTGACATTGTGGACAAATAATTCTTTGCTATGGAGCTGTCTTATGCATGGGAAGATGTTCAGCAGCACCCCTGGCCTCTGCCCACTAGAAGCCAATAGCAGGAGAAGCTAACATACTCACAATATCCAGATCAATTAAATTATTGGTGAAAATGAAAAATGGGCCTTTAATTTTATGGAAAAAAACCTAACAGACTTTTTGGCCGACCCAATATATTTTTTTAATCCTCACTCTAGGACATGCTTATTGATTTTAGAGAGAGGGTAAGAGAGGGAGAGAGAGGGGAAGAGAAACATTGATATGAGAGAGAAACATTGATTGGTTGCCTCTCATCCACACCATGACCAGGGACTAAACCTGCCACCTAGGCACGTGCCCTCACCGGGAATCAAACTCACAACAGTGGTCCAACCAACTGAGCCACACTGGCCAGGGTGTTACTGTATTTTAAAAGTTCTTTGTATATTTTGGATAATAGTCCTCTGATTATCAGATATGTCTTTTGCAAATATTTTCTCCCATCTGTGGTTTGCCTTCTCATTCTATTAAGTTTGATGAATTTTATATGCATATGAATTTTTATATGCATACACTTGTGTAACTACCACCTGCCCAGGTTGACATGTAGTTAGTACATTTCCAGCACCTCAAGCAGGAGACTCCTTCTGCCCTATCCCAGTTGATAACCCTAACCTATTCTGACCGCTGTCATCATAGATTAGTTTTGCTTGTTTTAAAATTTTATGTAAATGGAATCATACAGTATTTACTCTGTTGCGTTTAGTGTCTTTCCCTCAGTGTTAAGGCTGAGCTTCATCTACATTTTTGTAGAGAAGTAATGATTTTCTGTTGGTATGTGGTATTCTGTTGTAGGATAGCATAACTTATCTGTTTGACTTTGGAGTTTTTTAGTTTAGCAGTATTAAGAATAATGCTGCTGTGAACATTCTTGTATGTATCTTTTGTATGTAGCACTCATTTCTGTGGGGTGTACACCTGGCAGTAGAATTGCTGAGTTATGAGATGTATGTGCATACATACTACAGTTTAGGTTTAGTAGGGACTGCCAGTTTTCTGAAGAGGTTGTATCAGTCTGCATTCTCACTGCCAGTGTGCGAGTGTTCTGGTTATTCCACATCTTCGTCAGTCCTTGGTACTGACTGTGTCTTCCGGCTTAGTTTTGTATAGGGTTATATTGTATTGTGGTTTTAATTTGCATTTCCTTGATGACTGATGAAATTAAGTGCCTTTCTTTGTTGGCTCTTTGGCTAAACTTTGTTGTGAGGTGTCTGTGCAAAATCTTCTGCTCATTTGTCTGTTGGGTTGCTTGCATTTTTCTTACTCATTTGTAGGATTTCCTTATATATTTTGTATATGAGTCCTTTTTCAGATAGTATGTAAATGTACCTGTATAGCTTTGTAGTATCTTTTAAATCCTTTTCAAAAAATTAATAAGAATGTATTTATGTACTAAAACACTCAAACAACACAAATGGGTATACAGTTAAAGGTATGTCTCCCTCCTAGGTGATATACTTAGTCTCACTTTCTAGTGAAAATCATCGTTAAGTTTCTGAAGTATATATTGTATATATATAAGTTTCCTATGCATATATTGCATTTATTCTTTTTTCTAGCACAAATGGTAGCATATTACACACTATACTGTACCTTACTTTTTAAAAAAGACTTCATGTCCTTTTTTAAAAGATTTTATTTATTTGTAGAGAGAGGGGGAGGGAGGAAGGGAGGGAAACATTAATCAGTTGCCTCTTGCACACCCCTCACTGGGGACCTGGCCTGCAACCCAAGCATATACCCTGACCAGGAATTGGACCAGTGACCTTTTGGTTTGCAGGCTGATGCTCAATCCACTGAGCCACACCAGCCAGGGCTGTATCTTGCCTTTCTTTAAAAAACTTAGTTATATTTTAAAGTTCTTTCCAAGTCATCATATACATTTCTAGCTGCTGCTTTTAAATGGCAGCACAGTATTCCGTTAAGTGCATATACTACATTTAGTTTAATCATGTTATTTCGTCACTTCTTGATAGGTATTATTATTCTACAAAAACGGTGCCAGACATGTTGAATTTTGGGGCTATGGACCATCTAAATGTGGAGAAGCCTTAGGTGTTTGAGATTTCCGGGGGAGAGGGTGAGCCAGGACTGTACTATTTAGGGCGACATGAGCGCATACTGAGTAGGTCATAGCTGATGGAGCACGTACGTTTGCACAGGGAGTACTGGAATAGAGTGGGGTCTTCAGAACCAGTATGGCAGACTCTTCTAAAAAAACACATTGCTGCTGCTTCCCACAGCTCCAATTTACTGTGTCCAAGGTGGGATTTGGGTAATGTATTCTTGCCTTTTTCCTTCCATCCTTTGACTACTACCCCTTTGTGTTGTTTTCCTTTTGAGATCCACTTGTATAGAGTGAGAAAATAGGTGAGGGTGGAACTGTGAGAAACACAAGTATAATAACAGGAGTTTGGGACAGAGATGGATGGACAGAAATAGGGGGAATTAGATGAGTGCAGGGTCACTGAAACTTAGGGGATAGTTTGATGAAGAAGTGGCAGTAGGGTCATACTGCATAGTAGTCAATCAAGGTGATGATTGGGACTTTGCTGCTGCCTAAAAGTGCTGGAAGAATTCAAACAATGTCTTAATCACATTGTGTATCAGCAGTGTTACACAAGGTACCAGGATACCTTTTGTGAAAAATTGTCATAATTACACCCCATGTGTACCAGAAATTAACCACTTCTGTTAATAATCCGATAAGCATGAATTAAGAATCTATTTATAATTTTAGGCCCTAACTGATGTGGCTCAGTGGATTGAGCACCGACCTGCAAACAAAAGGGTTACAAGTTCGATTCCCAGTCAGGGCACATGCCTGGATTGTGGTCCAGGTCCCCAGTAGGAGGTGCACAAGAGGCCACCACACATTGATGTTTCTCTCCCTCTCTCCCTCCCTTCCTTTCTGTCTAAAAATAAAATAAATACAATCTTAAAAAAAAAATCTATTTATAATTTTGGTTTCTATTCTCTTCCAGTAATAAATTAAGTTTTAAGTTTTTATGTTATATTTTTAAAAAACAAAACTTGAACTTTTAACATTTTAGGTTTGAAGAGGTACTTTTGTCCTTACTCCCCTTGTCTGTCCTGATATTTTACTTCGTTTTATAGATTTAATCCTCCTCTTTCAGCTTTTGTTTTTCTAGAAAGAAGTCACTTTTATTTAGTCTGGACTTTCATCCCTGGAAATATTCAGATGTCTTCTCTGAAGTCTTTTCAGTTGTGTGTTGTCTTTTTGAAATGTATCTGTGTTGTTGAAAAGACTCTTAAATATCCTTCTTCCCTCCCCTCTTTCAAGGGGGTGTAGGTTGGTATGGGTAGAAAGGAATTGACCATGTGGGAGGTAATGACATTTGTTTCTTAAAAATAAAGCTCAATATATATTGAATTTAGGGAAAATTAGATGAGGCATGAAATAAGATGTGGGGGCAAACTTCCTGGCTAACTGATTTACGCTGTTCCATTCATGATTATGGTTTGTAGGTGTGAGTGTAAGAAGGCAGGATACAGTCCATACCTGGTGCAATTGAGAGTTAAGGTCAAATTGCATTTTTCAGATACAGTACTATGAAAATATTACTTTGTGCATGTTATTTCCTATAAACAGTCTTTATTTAGCTATATGACTGCTATGTTATGACTTTAAGGAACTTTAAATAGTTCAGTATTTCAATTCTGTGATCAAGAGTTATGTCATTTGAATTTAGAGTTGAGCTCTTATTAAAGTACCATTATATACCATTGTGTTACTGGTAGATATATTAATATTAAATGTGCTAATGGTAAATATACACAAAGACATTTTAAATTTGTTTGAAATTACATTGATACAGTTTAATAGTCTTGAGTATGATGGCAACTTGCTGTTGATTCTGGCCAGGAAGGTGAGGTTGAGGCTATTTTGACTTCCTGCTGCATCTGCAGACAAGCACAACATGCTTTATTTTAACCCAGAAAGATTAGAAAGTTGGAACTTGGGCTCCTGGCTCAGACAGAATTAGATGTGTCTTTAAAGTGCTGCTGATTCTTATTTTAGCTGGAACCTTGGGATTGTCATTTTATAGTTTTGAAAGGCATTGAAAATTTTTGGATATGGCCTTAATACTACACCATCATCGAATGTGGAAAGTAAGTTTCAGTTGCTTGTTCTTCATCAATTTTTCTTTGCTTTTTATAATGAGGTATTTCACGTAGTATAAAATCCATTTTAATGTGTACAATGTAGTGATTTTTAGCATATTGAAAAAAAATTGTGCAACCATCACTACACTACCATTTAATTCTAGAAACTTTCACCTCAAAAAGAAATCCTCTACCCATTCGCAGTCATTCCACATTTCTCTATCTCTCTGGAAACCACAAATCTTTTTGTTTTTATTGATTTGCTAATTCTGAACATTTCACATAAGTAGAATAATAAAATACATATATGGCCCTTGTGCCTGACTTTTCACTTAGAATAATGTTTTCAAGGTTTATCCATGTTGTAGCATACATTATTATTTTATTGCCTATTAATGGCTGAATATATTCTTTTGTATGTATGTATCACATTTTGGTTATCAACTCATCAGTTGATGGACATTTGGGTTGTTCCTATTTTTTGGGTGTTACTAATACTGTGAATATTTATATACAAATTTTTGTTCAGATATGTGTTTTCAATTCTGTTGGATGTGTATCTAGGAAGGGAATTGCTGGGTCATATGGTAACTGTATTTAACTTTTTGAGTAACTGCCAGACTGTTTTCCAGGGCAACAGTATGTTTTATATTCCCACCAGCAATGTATGGGGCTTCCAGCTTTCTCCACATCCTTGTCAACACTTGTTATTGTTCATCTTTTTGATTATAGCCATCCTAGCAGATGTGAAGTGGTATCTCTTGTAGTTTTGATTTGCATTTGCCAGTGATTAATGGTGTTGAGCGTCTTTTCATGTGCCTATTGGCCATTTGTTTATCTTTGGAGAAATGGTTATTTAAATCCTGTGCCCTTTTTAAAATTGGGTTATATGTCTTTTATTGTGGAATTGTAATTCTTTCTATGTATGTATTCAGGGTACTAGTTTCTATTTAGATTTATGATTTACAAATATTTTCTCCCATTTTATAGGTTTTTCATGTTTTTTGGGGGATAGTGTCCTTTGAGGTATGAAAGTTTTTAATTTTGGTGAAGTCCAGTTTATCTTTTTCTTTTGGTTGCTTGTACATGTATGAGAAATTGTTGCCTTAAATCCCAAATCATAAAGATTTACAACTTTTTTTTCCCAGTTGTCTTACAGTTTTAGCTCTTCTCTTACATTTAAATCTTTGCTCCATTTTCAGTTCATTTTCGTATATGGTGTGAGATAGTATTCAAACTTCATTCTTTTGTATGTGGATGTCTAACTGTCCCCACACCACTTGTTGATAAACTGTTCTTTCCCCAGAATTTTCTTGGCATTCTTTTTGAAAATCAGTTAAGCATAAATGTAACAGTTTATTTCTGGACTCTCAGTTTTATTCCCTTGATCTACAGTGCCTATCTTTATGCCACTGTCTTGAGTAGTACTTTATAGTACTGATAAGTTTTGAAATCAGAAAGTGTGAGTCCTCTTTGTTCTTTTTTATCAAGATTGTTTTGGCTAATTTTGGTCTTTGCATTTCCATATGAATTCTAGGATTAGCTTGTCATTTTCTGCAAAGAAGCTGGCTAGGGATTTGATAAAGGATTGATTGCATTGCATTTGTAGGTTAGTTGAGGGGTGTTTCCATGTTAACAATATTTATTTTTTATATTCTCGAACATTGGGATATCTTTCCATTTATCTATGTCTTCAATTTCTTTCAACAGTGTTTTATAGTTTTCAGTGTATATTTTGTACCTCTTTTGTTAAATTTATTGCTATAAGCTTTGATATTATCATAAGTGGAATTATTTCTTATCATTTTTCAGATTGGTCATTGATAAGTGTATAGAAACAATTGATTTTTGTGTGTTGATCTTGTATCCTGTGGAACTTACTAGCTTCAGTAGGTTTTTTAGTGAATTTCTTAGGATTTTTCTACATACAAGATCATGTCATTTACAAATAGGGATAGTTTTACTTCTGCCTTTCCAATCTGAATTGCTGTTTCTTTCTTTTTCTTGCTTAAATGCCCTGGCTAGAACTTCCAATACAAGACTGAATAGAAATGATGAGAGAAGAGATCCTTGTCTTGCTCTCATCATTTTTTTTTTTAAGATTTTATTTATTTATTTTTAGAAAGAGGAGAAGGGAGGGAGAAAGAGCAATGTATGGTTGTCTCACATGGCCCTCACTGAGGACCTGGCCTGCAATTCAGGCATGTACCCTGACTGGGAATCGAACCGTGACCCTCTGGTTTCCAGACCGCGCTCAATCCACTGAGCTACACCAGCCAGGCTTGCTCTCATCATTTTTATTCAGCCTTGTGTTGGAGGTCCTAGCCAGGGCATTTAAGCAAGAAATGCTTAAGTAATGAAGTTAGCTGTGTGCCTTTTGTCAGGTTGAAGAAGTTCTGTCTATTCTTAGTTTGTTGAATATCTTTCTTCCCCCTATGAAATAGTGTTGGATTTGGTCAGTTGGTTTTTCTGTGTGTATTAAGGTTGCCGTGTGGTTTTTGTCCTTTAATCTATCAATGTATCATCTATTAAGTTGATTTTCTGATGCTAAACCAGCCTTGCATTCCTGGGATAAGTCCCACTTGGCCTTTTAGTGTATAACAGTTTTTATTTGTTGCTGGATTTGGTTTGCTAGTATTTTACTGAGGATATTTTGTATCTATATTTAGAAGAGATTTTGGTCTCTGGGTTTTTTTGGTGATATTTTTGGTTTTAGAAGCAGAATAATAACTGGCCTCATAGGTTAAGCTGGGATATGTTCCTTCCTTTTCTATTTCTTTTGAAAAAGTCTGTGAAGAACTTTTATTTGGTAGAATTCATCAGTGAAACTATCTGAGCGTTTCTTTGTATAAAGTTTTTTAATTACTAATTCCTATTTCTCTATTGTTTTTCTGTTCTTTATGTCATTACTTTCTGCTAACATCATTATTATTTCCCTCCTTCTGCTTGCTCTTTTTCTTATGTTTTAAGGTAGAAGATTAGTTTGATTTGGATCCTTCCTTTTCTTTTTCTTTTTTTTAGAGGGGAAGGGAGTGAGAAGGAGAAATGAAAGAGGGTAATGATAGTCCCTATTCCAAGGAATAGACTCCAGGTGAGCTTTAATTTTTTGAGTAATAGCTTAATGGAAAGGGGCTATTTCTCTAATAATTTTCTGTTTTCCGCTAACATTTTATCTTGAGAAAATTTTGATACAATTTTCAGTTATGAAAAAGAAACATTGAAAGAGTTCTATACAAATTGTACAGCCATTTACCTACCACCTAGATTCTGTAATATTTTGCTTTAGTTGCTTTTTATCCTGCTTTTTATCTATTAATCCATCCTTAAAAATTTTTTTCTAAGTAAATTGCAGACATGTACATTTTACCCATGCACTTAAACATGAATATTTTTAGAGTTTAACATTTACAAATTTTTTTTGAAGCACAATTTACACATAGTGAAAAATACTGTTAGATGAGTTTTGACAAGTGTATACACCCCTACATAACCTCTATCATCTCCCAAACCTTTATCAAGATATATAGGAGTTAGGCAAAACTAAATTTACAGTTGTTTGTATGAAAAATCACACAATAATTAATAAAAAATAATATAAGATAAACTGTGTATTCTAAACTGTAAACCTATTTTGGCCACACCATGTACACTATACTATACCACATTATATGTTGTTCAGACTTCAGAAAGCTCCCCTCATGTCCCTTTCTAGTCAGTCTGCCATTCCCCCTTCTCTTTTCCTGCCCAGGCAACCACTGCTCTAATTTTTTCCCCACCGTAGATTAGTTTTGCCTTTTGAAAGTCATGTAAATGTAATCGTATGGCACGTACTCTTTCTGGTTAAGGCTCATTTGACTCAGTGTCATGTTTTTGATTTTGTCAGTGTTGAGTGTATCATTAGTACATTCCTTTTTATTATCGCACAGTGCAATAATATTAAATAGTATTTCATTGTGTGATTATAACACCTTTTTTGTCTATTCCATTTATAGACAAATTTGCTTCTTAAATAATAATCTAATATAAAAATCACTTATCAGCAAACCTGACATCAGGAAATGGACTAGAATAGATTGTACTTTTCTTTTTTTAGATTGCAATTTTCTTAGATAACTTATGTTCTAGCCTTGCCTTATCTGGTTGCCTCAGTTTGATTTTAAGTATGGTTTGGGAGATGCCCAGGCCCCATGAGCACCTCATTTCCAAACCATCGCATCCATTATATGTTGATTTCTATTAGGGAATGGTTTTTAAAATCTTAACACCTTTAGCTCAGTGTACCCTGTTAAGGTGAGGTTTTATTTATTTTTAGAGAGAGGGGAAGGGAGGGAGACAGAGAGAGAGAGAAACAGCAATGTATGGTTGCCTCTCACATGGCCCTCACTGGGGACCTGGCCCGCAACCCAGGTATGTGCCCTGACTGGGAATCGAACCAGTGACCCTTTGGTTCCCAGCCTGTGCTCAATCCACTGAGTTACACCAGCCAGGGCTGAATTTTGTTTTTAAACGAAAGTGTGCCT
This sequence comes from Micronycteris hirsuta, assembly GCA_004026765.1. Classification (NCBI taxonomy): domain Eukaryota; kingdom Metazoa; phylum Chordata; class Mammalia; order Chiroptera; family Phyllostomidae; genus Micronycteris; species Micronycteris hirsuta. The sequence goes on from PVJI01009122.1 coordinate 40,491, forward strand.
GTCTTCACATGTGATCCAATTTTGTAAAATCTACCTGTCTCCCTGAAGCTGAAGGCTGTATTAAGAACTAATTAGAGAGTTTTTATAAATTATATTTTATTGATTATGCTATTACAGTGGTCCCAATTTTTCCCCTTTTTCCCTCTTCCACCCAGCACCCCTCACTCCCTCAGGCAGTTCCACACCATTGTTCATGGCCATGGGTCATGCGTATAAGTATTTTGGCTACTCCATTTCCTATACTGTATTTTACATCCCTGTAGCTATTCTGCAACTACCTATTTGTACTTCTTTTTTCTTTTAAAATTTTTAATGGTGTCTTTTGAAGAGACAATTTGTGCTTCTTAATCAATCCCCTTACTTCTTCACCCATTCCCCATACCTCCTTCCCGTCTGGCAACCATCAAAACACTCTCCTTATCTGTGATTCTGTTTCTGTTCTTCTTGTTTGCTTAGTTTGTTTTTTAGATTCAGTTATTGATAAATATATATTTATTACCATTTTGTTTATAGTTGTTTTTTTTTTTTTAGATTTATTTATTTTTAGAGAGGGGGGAAGGGAGGGAGAAAGAGAGGGAGAGAAACATCAATGTATGGTTGCCCCTCTTGTGCCCCCTACTGGGGACTTGCCCAGCAACCCAGGCATGTGCCCTGACTGGGAATCGAACCTGCAACCCTTTGGTTGGCAGATTGGCACTCAGTTCACTGAGCCACACCAGCCAGGGCCTTGTTGTTCATAGTTTTGATCATCTTCTTCTTCAATAAGTCCCTTTAACGTTTCCTATAGTAATGGTTTGGTGATGATGAATTCCTTTAGTTTTTTTCTTGTCTGGAAAGCTCTTTATCTGCCTTTTAATTCTAAATGATAGCTTTCCTGGCTGGTGGTGTACCAGCCAGGAAAGTACCATGAGTGCAGTACCATGGATATAATAACAGGTATAATAATTCTGTGTATAACGTGCACAAAAATGTGGGTGTGCATTATACATGGGAGCACATTATACACAGCAAAATACGGTAGGTTGGGAGACTGCTGCCCAGAGCCAAATTTAGCCAAAGAACTAAGACTTTTTTAATAATCAGAATTGGTTTTGTTTTTAAATCATTGGAAAAAAAAATTTCTGTGAAAATTACATGAAATTCAAATTTCAGTGTCCATAAATAGTTTCATTGGAACATAGTCACACTCATTCATTTACTTAACTGTTGACAGCTGCTTTGGAGCTCCAGCGGCAGAATTGAGTAGTTGTGACAGAGAGACCATGTGGTCTGAAAAGCCTAAAATATTTACAGAAAAGGTTTGCCAACTTCTGTCTTTGGGTATTAGTGCTTAATTTTTTCTTGTGGAACCACAGTTGAGGAAGGCTAAGATGACTGATGAAGACACCTGTTAGATTGCGGTGGCAGTCTTTGTATTTAAGGGGACAGGGTATGTATACCACAGCTGTTCTGAGAATTTGATTCTTTCTTTGCTCTGGAATGATATTCTGTGTCACTTGGCTTTGACAGTTGAAGCCTGGATTGGGCACCCAGGTTTTATTTTGTTCTGACATGCTGAGTTTGACTAATCCTTTGTATTTGACACTTTGAAAAGCACTTTTTTAATGGCTTACGTTGAGATTTGCTTTTGAGAAGGTGCTAATTGGCAGTTCTAAACTGGACAGATTGAGGCCAGGTAAAGCCTGTAGGTGCCTGTCAGGCAGCAGTGAAGTTAAAAATCACCTGCTGTCAACACTAGGGAATTTTATTATCGTTTTCATTTTTAAATAAATGAAGAATCATTAGATTCCTGGAGCTGCAGCACTCAGTGGGGAAAACGGAGTCTGTCTCCATGGAATATTTCCTTTGTCTCTGTAGCCTCATCATAAATTAATCTGCTAACGTCTTTCTGACTTTGGTTAAAAATTGTATCTCTGATAAGTTTTTAATTAGCAAATGCAGAAATAGAACTACTTGAGTTGTAACTTAAAGTAGCCATGGAACTTTTAAACTGGAGAGGGAGCTGTCTGGCTTAGAAAGTGACTGAGTTTATCAGTGAAGATCTGTGAAAAAAACAGGGATATGTTTGCTGTCTTGATGCTGGTTGTTCTGTATTATATGAAGCAGAAGACAATTGTATAATAGGTAAGGATAAGAGAACTGTTCAGGAGAAAGATGTTGACTTCTTCCTTTAAACTTCTATTTTGTATGGAGCTTTTATAACTTTTTAAAATGAATTTGTTGGGGTGACATTGGTTAATAAAGTTACATGTTTTAGGTGTACAATTCTATAATGCATCATCTGTGTATTGTATTGTGTGTTCACCTCCCCAAGTCAAGTCTCCTTCCATCACCATTTATTCCCCCCAATAATACCTTCTTCTACTTCCCCTCCTGGAACTTTTATAACTTTGATTTAGTTTTGACAATTGAGGTTCTTCAACATCATGTTTTCCTGTAGAAGTAGTCCTTTAAGTAAAATAATCAACTCCAACTGTGATTCCACAAGAAAAAAGTCTTATGGCACATCAGCCAATAGTATTGTATTATTAAGGTAATTGAAGTAAACTGCCTTACAAGATGAGATGAATTAGCTCAGATTCTGTATTCCTGCTGCCCTTCAGCAGTAGTAGCAGATGGTCAGAAAGTTGGAGTATAGGGGGTGAATGGGGGAGAGGGGAGGAGTGCAGGTGCACCACACCCTAGAGCCAGATCTCTCCTTTTAGAGTCGCTTTGTGCTGCTACTTTACTCTTTTTGTCTTACCCTAGCCACGTTTTAGGGGAGAGAATGGTAAGTAATTTATGAACACCTATCTTCCCAGTTATTTGCCACATTTAATAGTGTGTGCCTGTGCCATTAGTAGTTTTATTTTAAAACTTTCCCATGTTTTAAAAAAAATTCTTGATTTGAGAGAGAGACACATCAATTTGTTATTCCACTTATTTATGTATTCATTGGTTATTCTTGTTATGTGCCCTGATCAGGGATCAAACCCATAACCTTAGAATGTTGGGATGATGCTCTAATCAGCTGAGCTACCTGGCCAGGCCAAAACTTTATCATATTTAAGAGGAAATAGAGTTGTGATAATAGCAGGAAAGTGTCCTGAAGGATAGTTGATGGGCTTAAAACTTTATTTAATCAAGTGCCTTGTGGGAGGGATTATGATGATCCCAAGGGAAGAATGAGTGAGGCTTTGTGGGTTGTGCCATCCCCTCCTTTCGTTACCCATAGTCTCATGTAGGTGTGGACTCTTTCTCTGCTTTATCCTTTCCTCTGCTCCCTTCTACTCCTACTTGGTACTGCCACTACTGCCTGCTGCAGGTACCTGTAAGGTAGTTGTGTTGTGTATCTAATCAGCAGGTTGAGCAGTGGGTCATTAGGAAGAATGTTGCATTCACCTGGGATCCAGTCCTAGGAGGTTTACTGCTTCAATGGGGGCTTGCTTCTAGCCCTTGAGTAGTAATTTATCTCAAAGGGAAGACAGATAAGAACAAACATAGATGATTGAAACATAACCATTAATATTTCTACATACGTGTTAACAGAAACAAGATGGTTTTCTTTCTGTTGAAGCTATTTGGAGCCAGTCAGGAGAAGCCTTTGGAAGAGGTTAGGTTTTCTATCTGCAGAAGAATAAACTGAGGTTAATAAAGAGATTTTAAAAACTGGGATTAGGAATATGAGTGGGAGTAAATCAATCAGCAAATGTTACACTGTTTATTTTGTGCTAGGCAGGTTCTAGGTACGGTGGAGACAAGAGCATCTCTGCCCTTTTGTAGCCTGTGTTGAGAGTGACATATCTACTGGGTGATACAGTTAATGCAGCAGAGGGCCTAAGTGGGGGTATAGTGGGATATAGTCTAAGAAGTAGAATAATGTCCCCCCTTAAAAATAAAGGCCATGATGAGTACCTTACATGTGATTTATTGAGACCATTGGGAAGATGGTCTCATTACAAGACCACTTATGAACTGTAATATAATTAATATAGTACTTGAGAAAGAAGAATCTTTCTGTGACATACAGGGAATTGGAGTTAAGGAATTTTGACAATAGAGACAGCCTCTCTAATCCTTTCACCCTCAGAAGTTTTTGTTTTTCTTTTATTCTTTTGCCTCTTGGGGAGTAAATTTTTCCTGTCAATGTTCCAAGTATCAGCAGGGATAGGGGAGGAGGTAGAATTCTGTTTCTGAGAGCTCTCAGAATTTAGTCTGCTCTTACTTTTGATGGTTCTCTCCCTCTTCTCTCTGCTATAGCAGAGTTGAAAGGCATACATATTTCCATGGTGTGATAGAATCTTAAGGTATAAATTACATACAGATCAGGTAAATCATTAAGTACATAGACTTTTGTCACTCCTCATTGAAGCAGAGGTCAAAGTCTTTATTAACTTCCTAGATCTTTAAGCTTGACAGTTTTCTGCTTTGGCCTCAGAGCCTTGCACAAGGTCAAATCACAGTTTCTTACAGCTACAATTTGCTTGACCCTGTTGTTAAATTCTCAGTTTTGCCCCTTGAAATTCCTTTACTTTTTCTTGAGACAGGTATTTTTCTTAGCTCTTTCTTCTCAAAATAATGTTTTAGCTCTCTCTCTAAGGCCTCATGGACTAGCTCCATATGACTCTGGCCGTCTTGTGTGTTTGCCATTCCCATTCCCCATACACAATGCTTAAATAAGATTACTTTGGTTATGAGAAACAATTCCATTAAAACTGGTTTAGTAAGGAGGAAGTTTATTTTAAGGTTATTCACTCATTCATTCAACAAACATTTATTGAATCAGGCACTAGTCTAGGTGTTCAAGGATACTGGGAAATCTCACATAAATCCAAGAGCAAGATTCATGGTATGCCTAATAAATGTGGATCCAAGAGGGCTCCGAGGGCCTTAATAATAGGCAAATGTTTATCCCTTAGTGATTTTCAAACTTTAGGGTGCATCACAGTCACCTGGAAGGCTTGTTGAAACATAGATTACTGGGCCCTGTTCCTACAATGGGGCCAAATAATTTGCATTTCTAACAAGTTTCCCAGTGATGTGGATGCTGATGCTGTTTCTCTGGGGTCCTCCACACTTTTGAGAACTTTGGTAAGGTCCTTTGAGTGATTATCTAGTTGATTTACCTCCGATTACAAATGGATGTTTTCTAATTACCTTCTGCCACCAGGGGTGTCTGATGTCCATTCCTCATTTAAACATAAGTTTTCTAGGGGTCAGTTACTCTTGAAAGACGTGATGGTCAATATAGGCAATGAAACATGCCCAATAAAACATATAATCAACTGTGACAGGTTGTGTGATATATTCATCTATTTTTCTGTATTTTAGTTTTTCTTCCTTTTTTTCCTACCCACTCATTCTTATTCTTTGTAAAACTCCCAAGTTTCATTACAATCTGGAGGTTCTTTTGGGAGGGAAGGTTATGGTGCTCTAACTGCCTGCAGCTCTTTTCCCTCGTGAGGTTTGATACACAGAGGACACACATTGAGCTCAGTGATTCTCTCCTTCATCCAGACTAGTCAGACCTTCACAGTGAGGATTTTTCTGGGTTGGGGAGGGAGTGAAAAAAAATTTTAATCTTAGAGAAAATGTTAGCGGCTGTGAGACTTGAGGTGGTACAGATTCAAAGTAGGACTGGGGTAGTAGGAAATAGAGTAGACAAGGTAGAGTAGAAGAAACATGTAGAGATGAAAAATGTGCCAATGGAAAAAAAATCAGAGTTAATTTTCTTAGTGTGATTTTTCTGTAACAGATATTGTTAAACATATCAAGGCAGAGGTGAAACGCAGTGGTGAAATTAAAAACCAGGACAGTAGAACAGAAATGACCAGGAAGAAGCCATTGACAGCTTTACTATAGATTATATAAGGTGATGATCACAAAGGTTTGTGATAGGCAACCCCGTGAAGATTGTACTTAGTGGTAGTTTTGCCATGAATTTAAAAAAAAAAATTCCTTATAGTAAGCTGGTTCTTTACAAAGTACTTTTACTCTCTTATTTGATCTTCACGTACAATTTGGATGACTTTTTCCCCCCCATTTCACTGAGGATGAAGCTTAGTAAAAACTTGACTTGCATAAGTAAAGCCTAGTTTACTGAGGCCATGAGGCCTCAAAACCCAAATCTAGTTTATAATCTTTTCCCTTGGAAATGAGGTTCTCTTACTGTTTTCTCAGTCTCACCCAGCTAGAAGCCAGTGTCATCGTTGACTCTATGCTCCTCCATTTCTCACCCATCATTCACCACATTGGTCTTCTGGCTGTATCTCAATGTCCCTCCTTTCCATCCTTGACACCCTTGTTCAGGCAGCCTCTGCCTCCCACTTGACCTGTTACCTCTAAATGGAGCTTTTGGGGGAGTCTGTTTTGCTCTCTTCCGTCCTGTTCATTTCTGATCTTTGGAAACGGACTGATTCATGCCATTCACCCACCAAAAGAGCGTGGTGAGTGCTCACTCTTAGACTTTAAATGATCTTTGATGTTCTCACTTAAGAGGGTAAGGCAGTATATAAAAGTAAAGATATTTGTCCAAGAGAGTTAAAATGGGGGGGGGGATACTTGGTACTTACAAGGACATATTTTATAAAGTGCTTTTGGAGGGGTGAATTTGCCACCTACAGGACATGTGACAAGGCCTGGAGACAGTTTTAGTTGTCACCACTTGGTGGAGAAGGTGCTAATGCCATCAAGTGGGTAGATGCCAAGGATACTGGTGAAAATCCTCCAATATACAGAAAATTCTCCACAGCAAAGAAATACCTGCTGGCAGTGGCTCAGTTTTTTGTCTGTTCAAATCTAAACTGTAACTGTTTGCTTGAAGACTTTTTTTCCTGTTTGGGCCTATATTATATACCTCCAGATCAAAAGCATGCTCCTTTCCTCTTTTATCCCAGTGTGGTGTCTTTATCACCATGCACACACCTTGTTCCCGCCCCCCCGCCAAATTCCTTGCCTTCTCATTTTCTTTCTTCCTGGAATGTCTTTCTGTTTCCTCCTTATATACTTGTTCGTGTCTCTCAAGACATCATTTTTGTGTCCCTTTAGCACTTGGTGTTAATTTAAATAATCACAGTTCTTTAATCTCACATGTTCTTACATGTATTTTCTAAACTTTTTAGTTTCTCAAGGGGCATCCAATTTCTGCTTCTAATCTTTTCTTCACTGTAGTTGTCTTTCAGGAGTTGGGTACTTTTAAAACCTGGTGGGCTTAGAAAGAAGAGTAAGATAAAAGTTTTGAGAAGTGGACTGTGACTGGTGCTGTTCCAGGACTATAATGTCTATTTTGATGTAGTCTGAATATTTTACTTCATTTTATATTACCAGAAACACTCTATGTTCACATTAGGGGGTTCCATGTGAATTGATTCATTCATACCTAAATGGGATCAGTCGCACTGACAGGGAGAAAAGGACTGGGTAAGGGTGCATCATGGGAGACCTGGCTTGGATGGGGTTTTGTATTAGGTGGGCGTTAATCGAAGGGCAGGCAAAAGATATCAAGACAAGCTGCCTATTTTAAAATTTTGCCAGGGGCTATAACCGAGCTTCCAAAAAGATGCTGGACTCTTTAAACTTCTATTTCTTGTTTCTATGGCTTGACCCTGGATTTTAGAACCTAGTACGATTAACTCATTACTAGAATTCAGTTAATACTGTGGCTACATAATTTTTGAGTAAATCTAGGAACTGTAACCATACTTACAGCATTGTAAGAGATGATGAGTTTTGAATTCCAAACAGTTAATTACAGATTGTGTTCTAAAAGTGAACTTGTGATATATAAAATTTACTTTTATAATATTGTTTACTAAATGTGTTTTGTTTCCAAGCCTTTGCTCATGAGCAGTGTAATAGGTATAAGAAATAGGAAGAAAATAATTAAACCTTCAAGAATCTAAAGTATTTTATTAGGCACTTGTATAAACAAGTATATTGCATAAGAATTCTTGACTGCCAAAATAAATTATTGAGGGGAAGAACCCAATCTTATAACATCTGTTGTATTTTCTCATTACAAAAGTAATGGACGTTGAGGACAGAAAACTCAAAGACATAAAAATAAGGCATTTGCTCTTCTTTTTAGTGGTCTGACCCATGATAAGTCTTCCAAGAAGAAAGAAAATAACAGATAAAACATTTTCCTGAATGTGCTATCTTTAGGGAGGTGTGAATTCAGGTAAAAAAACCCAAAACAAACAAAACAAAAAACCAAGCCATATTATTGACTTAATTTCAAAATGTAATGGAAGACATATTAGGACAAAACCTCTTGTACTTCTCAGAGGTTCTTGGAGCTAGTAATGGAGGTCCTTCGGTTATTTTAATGTACATCTCAAAGCCTAGAGAAATGTTCATTGCGATTAAAACATTTACTGAACATTTTCCATTTGCCAGGCACTGTTCAAAGAATGTTACCTGTATCATTTCCTTTCGGCTGTAACAGCTCTATGAGATAGGTATTAGTAAAATCTGTACTTTACAGATGAGGAAACGAACTCAGATTTAAGTTACTTGCCCAAGATCAGTCAGGACTGTACCAGGTGTGTTTGATTCCAGAGCTCTCTCTTAACTACTTTATTAAAGAGATCCTGTAGGTTAAAATACCAAGTTTTAAAATGTTTTTTATTTAATTAATTTATTATTATTATTTTTTTTGGTGAGTACTGGGCTGCCCTAAAATTGAATAATTTAATTGTGGTTTTTTTATGGTGATCAGATTTGGTCTACAAAAGGTAAAGCCAAAAAATTAGTAAGTTCCGTTTAGAAAGCAAAATATTAGAAGTTTGCTGTTCACAGGAGAAAGAGAATTGTTCTGTGGTGAGGCAGTTGGGGTCTTGCTGGATTGTGATAAGGATGCTTATTAATGAATACATCTCCTTTTTGATCTCTGAGTGTCAGATGTCAACCATTTAAACCCTGCTTTTTGGAAGATTGCACTGAAAGAGTTACTTTGGATTCTGTGGCAGTTGAAATTTGTCTTCATAATTCAATTAAACTGTTGATTTTTTTATACTAATTCTTTGATAGTGATTTGAACCTAGTGAAAAAGGAGAGGAATTTGGTTTTGACATTAGGAAGTTTTTCTTACCAGAGATACCTGCTTCAAAGGTTAAAATTTGAAGACAGCAGAGAGAGACAGTGCCCTATCTTGTTTTGTTAGTCAAATGAAAAGCAACACCTTTTCTTTCCTTTTTTTTGTTGGGGGAGGGAGAAATGCAGTGACTTTATGAATGTAAAATCTGGATTGCATCTCAAAATGGGACAGCATAGGTAAAAACTTTATGTACTATGAGTATACTACAGTTAATATACTTTATAATTATTGCTTCTTTAATCCATGAGGAATAACGAGAAAGAATTTTCTTTCTGGATAGAAACTTTGTAAAATAATGACATTGTTTATATTCAGGCATAGTACTGCATTATATTCTTTTTGAACTCTGACATTATACTCAGGAGTGATCCATAACCTTCCATCTTTTCCTCTCTCTCTCTTTTAACCTAGTCCTTCCTTGTGTAAACCTTGGTATTGGTTCAATTTTCTTCTTTGTCCTTATTTTCTGTCAGCTCACTTGCATGGCCTTCTTTTAGAAGCATTCTTTTTGGATCCCTGTTACTCTTCTTTCTACACACCTAACATTCCATTTTTAGCTCTGCCAGATACCTGCTTCTTTCATTATTCAACAGTTAGCTTTCTGACTCCTTCAAAGCTCACTGAGAACTCCGCTTGTTCAGTGAAGCAACATTACCTGCTGAATTTCCCTTAGCTCCAGGTCTTTTTTGTCAGGGGCGCCCTCCAGCCCCACATGCACACTGTTTCTAATTTCCTTGGGTTGTCTGTTAAGTTCTACACTTCTTAGGGCACAATCTGATTTTGTTCTTTTGATATTGTACATTATGTTCACTGCCTAATACCTTTGGGCTTTATGAATAATGAAATATGCACATATCTCATTTGTTTACATACAACAATTTTGTGAGGATATATTTAATAATGTTAATTAACATAGTAAATACTGCTCCTAAAATACAATCCATGGTTATAACTGTCCTTTTTACATGTTTGTACAAGCTGTATTAGAAAATTCAGAACAGTGGAGTAATAAAAATAGCCTGCTTTCAAATGTCCTTAAATAATTTGATTAGGATAAATATTCTGTTTGTTAACAAAATTGTTCACTTGTTGAGGATAAAACTCTAGGTTTTATGGGAACATAAAATAGGCATGATAAAGACTTTAGTTTATTTGCCTTGTATTGGGGAGACAAGTGCTTTTATAAGTGAATCTGAAGAATATGGTACTGTGGAAATGATTGTAAAAAGCTATACCACTCAAACTGTGTTGGAATAAAGTTTTATTTTTTCTTTTTAATTGAAGCTGAGTAGATTTCAAATAATGTGTAGCACAGGTAATTTCTGTTTACTATAGGTTGAACTGAATTTCAAAAAGTCCCTGAAATGTATGATTTATAGAACAAACTATATGGAGGAGTTACAGAGTAAAGGAGTAATTTAATATCATTTGGATCAGTTGGAGAAGTATTGAAGGAGATGAGTAATCAAGCAGCTCAAGATTACTGTGGATTATTATGATGAGACTTTTAGGTAATGGGCAGAGTCTAACCTCAACTTCATCTGCCCCTGCTGCATAGTGGTTTGTGTAAAGGCTTGACTGTCCAATGACCAGGTCCATGGGTGTGATGAGTGAACATGTTTAGTGTTTCTAGAAAAGTAGGTATGTTGTATTAGACTTTTTTATGGCTGTGCAGAATAGAAACACATCTTGAAGAATGGGGCTTTAATGAGAGGAGTGTACAGTAGCATAGGATATTGTCTGCTTGCTAACTATTACTCAGGGTTCCAATACTTCCCAGGCTAGAATATAGAGTAGTCCTCACGGAGAGCTAGAAATCATTTGGGAGTAGTGATCTCCCCTCTCTGTGCCTTAGTGTTTACAAGAGGGTCTGTTTGGACAGATCTGTCACCATTCTATGTGCAGTTACTCCTGTTAGGTCAAATTTGACCCTAGGCTGTCCAGTGAGTCCATGGCAGCCTTGCGCTGGAACACCAATCCCTGATTCAGTCTGACACAACTGGAATTGCAGGGTCATCTTCACTGAGAGACACATGCAACTTCATGCCAGAAGAACCTCTTGGGACATTTTCCTGGGGGAGGATGGTAAATTGTAGATGGTTTGCAACAGATAGTGAGGGCCTTCAAGACTTTTCACCAGAATGTCAAGGTGTGTTGGTGGCAAGAGTTAGACTTGAAGTGCCCAAAGGTTTGAATAAGAATTAAAATAAAAAAGTTTTATTTTAAATCTGAGTAGATTCTGGCGTATTATGACTGTGAAATCTGTTGTTCTTGAGGTTTTAGACTTAGGAAAGAATATGGCTTTTGACAGTAGAAGGTAGCTTTTTCTTAAATTTAAATTTGCAAATATATAACAAAAGCCTACATTCCCACCTATTGACTGAAAAGTGGGACATTGAGTGTAAAACATATTCTATTATATATTTATATTTGTTGATTTGAACTTGAATGGCATATATTGCTGTCCAACTTTTCTAACACTGTGTATTTAATATTTGCTGAGTGTGAGTAAAACCTTTTAAACCAGGTAAGGAAAAGTTACAAAAGGTTAAGCTGTTGTTTTAGAACAATCCTTGGTGTAGTACTTTGAAGACCAACGTGTTTACTCCTTGAGGAATTATTAATGCTTAATCGACCCTTTTGTGTTTACAGGGTTCTGCTACAAACATTGTTTTTGAGTTTGCCTCTGGCTTTATTGTTATTTGGACTGGAAGAGCTGGAAAGAACAAATATGCTGTCAGGGCCAGCACTGGGCATGTCACATTGATTTCTATTCATGTATCTATTATTATTATTATTCATGTATCTATTATTATTATTATTATTACTACTACTACTACTACTACTACTACTACTATTATTACTATTATTTTGTACTCTTTTACCAACCTTTCCCTATTTCCCCTACCCCTAAACCCCTGGCCACCACTTTTCTACTCTTTCTATGAATTTGACTTTTTGACCTTTTTAAAAATTAAGATTCCACATATAAGTGATACCATGCAATATTTACCTTTGTCTGTCTCGTGTATTTCACTTAGTATAATGCCATTGAGGTCCGTGCATATTGTCACAATGGCAGGATTTTATTCTTTCTTATGGCTGAATGATACTCCATTGTATGTATGTGTGTGACTTCATCTTCTTTATCCATTTATTCAATGATGGTCAAGTTAATTGACCATATTGTATGTGGGTTTATTTCTGTGCTCTTTATTCTGTTCCACTGCTCTATGTGTGTATTTTTATGCCAGAGTGCCAAACTATTTTGATGACTATATAACTTTGTAATATAGTTTGAAAAAAGGAATTTTGATTGCTCTATCATTGTTCTTCATTCTTAAGATTGTTTTGGGTATTTGAAGTCTTTTGTGTTTTCATGCAAATTTTAGGATTTTTTTCTGTTTTTGTGAAAAAAAGACCTTTGGAATTTGGATAGGGATTGCATTGACTCCACTTTGTAGATTGCTTTGTATAGTATGGACATTTTAACAGTATTCCAATCCATAAGGACGGATATCTTTCCATTTATTTGTGTCTTCAGTGTCTTTTATCAATGTCTTAAAGTTTTCAGTGTATAGATCTTTCACCTTTTTGGTTAAATTGATTTCTAAGTATTAAATTCTTTTTGATGCAGTTGTAAATGGGATTGTTTTCTTAATTTCTCTTTCTGATAGTTCATTATTAGTGTATAGAAATGCAACTTATTTTTGTATATTGAATTTGTGTCCTGCAACTTAAGTGAATTTGTTTATTCTATTTTTTGGTAAAATCTTTAGGGTTTTTTAATGTTATATCATCTACAAATAGAGATAGTTTTACTTCTGCCGTTCCAATTTGGATGTCTTTTATTTCTTTTTCTTGCCTAATTGCTCTGGCTAGGACTTACGTTGGATAAAAGTGCATGTTTGTTGGAGTGTGCATGTTTGTCTTGTCCTGTTCTTAGAGGATAAGTTTTCACCTTTTAATCGTTGAGTATGATGTTAGTTTTGGGCTGGTCTTATAGGGACTTTACTGTGTTGAGGAACGTTCCCTTGCTACTGCTTGTTGAGAGTTTTTTTTTTTAAATCACGAACGTATGTCAAATGCCTTTTCTGCATCTATTGAAATAATCATATGATCTTTACCCTTAATTTTGATAATATCATGTTTCACACTCCTTGATTTGTAGATGTTGAACCTTTTTGTATCCCTGGAATAAATCCTTTTTGATCATGGTGTAATCCTTTTAATGTATTTTAAATTCAGTTTGCTTATTTTTTTTTTGAGGATTTTTGCATTTATGTTCATCAGGTCTGCAATTTTCTTTTCGTGTGTCTTTGTCTAGTTTTAATATCAGGTAATGCTGACCTGGTAAAATGAGTTTGGAAGTGTTCCCTCTTCTATTTTTTGGAGGAGTTACAGAAGAATTGGCATTAGTTCTTATTTAAGTGTTTGATAGAATTCATCAGTGAAGCAGTCTGGTTCTGGGTTTTTGTTTGTTGGGAGGTTTTTGATTACTCTTTCAATCTCTTAATGTAATTGATTTGTTCAGATTTTGTGTTCGTTCATGATTCAGTTATGGTATGTTATATGTTCTTAGGAATTTATCTGTATTTTAGGTTGTCTGGTTTATAGATATAATTGTTCATATATCTCTTATTGAAAAAAATTTGCTATCTCTGTGGGAGCAGGTCAGACATCATGTTGTGATGCAAAGAGTTTTGACTTTGCAGCCGGAAAGCCCAAGTTAACATCTTGTCCCTCCCACTTGTTAACTTTGTTACCTTGAATAAGATAAACTCTCCACATCTCAATTCCCTTAATTTTAAAAAAGGCATGTTACTTGCTTTTCTGAAGTGTTGTTGTAAGGCTTATATAGTGATGAATATAGAAGTACATTTTGAGCAAAACAGATAAATTTGGTACATTTTAAGCAGAACAGATAAATTTGGGTATTACATTTAGGTGCTGCCTATCTCGGTCCTTTTCATTAAAGACAGACGGTCATGACTCAATTTTACTTAAAGTAATTTTGAGTAATCTATGTTTGGCAGTTTGAACTTGACCAATTTGAACTTGGAACCTTTAGTGTTTTCTATTCTTGATCCTCCTGTAGTGTCCATTTGTAGCCATGCTTACCTGTAGTTGTCAATAGAGACTGGGCTAGTCCTTAAACTATGTCTTAGAAATACATAATTTCCAGAGCCTTAACGTTTTTTCTGACTCTCATGGTCAAAGTCTAAAAATGACATTTGTTTGCTGTCATTTTTAATGGGGAGGGTCATGATAGCTGAAGCCTGGAGACCAGCAGAGGAGGTTTTGGGATGAACAATAGATGGAGACCAAATTGATGAGTGGCTTCTTGAAGTACGAGACTAACCTTGTACTTCAGAGTAACATTTTAGAAAGTAGCAGCTTTTCTCCATTACTATAGGAATTTTGATTAATTTTTATGCTATTAAAATGGATGTATGTTTATACTTTATTTACTTGGAATGTACCTATGTCACAAAAGAACTTGAGGTAAGAGATGACAGTTTTATGGAGTATATAGATGATGTAGGATAATTTATAAACACATGGGCTCCAGGTCAGGAGATCTCCAAGATGGTGGCCTAAGTAAACACAGCTTGCCTCCTTGCATAACCGCATCAAAATCACAGCTAAACCATTAGAAGAACCATCACTCAGAAATGGCAGTAATCAACTTGAATGGAGGTCCTGCACCACAGAATCAAGAAGAAACCACATCCAGCCAGACTGGTATGAGGGGCGGAGACATGGAGATGTGGAATGGGCTGGTGCCACACCCACATGTGGTGGAGAAAAGTCAGGAGGGATATTTCAGGATCGAGGAGTCCTACCCCGACACTAGGCCCCCCAGCCCAGGATTCCAGTGCTGAAGAAAAAAGTTCCTGTGGCTTCTGGCTGTAAAAACCAGTGGAGATTGAGTCAGTGGAAGGAAACTGCTGGATTCTGAGGCAGTACCTCTTAAAGGTTCTGCACACAGACTTACTCAGACTCACTTCCACTGAGCTCCAGCACTGGGGCTGCTTGAAAGGCATATGTGGAGGAACTGAAGTGTTTGGCATCAGGGCGAGAGCTGGGGGACAGCTTTCTCCAAGACAGAACTGCTGGCAGAGGCCATTGTTCCTCTTCTGAGCCGTCTCCTGACAGAGCCACAGAGTGCAGCAGGCCATCGTTGAGACTCCATCAACCTGACTCACACTGTCCTGCCCTGGAGATTTTGTGAGAATTTGCCCCACCCAACTTATGGTTCCACCCAGTTGGTTAACAGTGGCTTTTCCATTCAAATGGCTTGTCTTGGCTCATGCTTCTGATCATCCTAAATCCTCTCAAACAAGCAGCAGCTGGCCTCAGGGATCCCCCATACCTTGCTAAGTCGCCCCAGCAGCTGGCCTTGGTTCACAGCCTGGCCTTGCTAAGGTACTTGCAAGCCCAGCAAAAGAAGCAGCTAGCTGCAGATTGCTTGTGGCTTAGGCCAGATGGTCCCAGACAGAACACAAGCAGGCCCTAGAGCTCCGCTGAAGTAAACCCTGCTCTGGAATGGACTCCCACACAGCTGACCCTCCACGGAGGGTGGAGGTTGGTGGTCAGTTGTCATAACCAGTCCTTGCAGCTGACTGGCCCAGGTAAATCCCTCCCATTGACCTGCTTACAGTAATCAAAAGGCTATACTTAGCCCACACTGTGGGTGCACACACTCGAGTTCCCACCTTGTATAATACGGAAGGCTTTGCCACTGGACCCTATAGGACACCTCTTAAATTAGGCCATGCTACCAGGACAGGGAGACACAGCAGCTCTCCTGATACATAGAAACAAACACAGAGAGACTGCCAAAGTGATGAGACAAGCATGGCCCAAATGAAAGAACAGAACAAAACTCCAGAAAAAAACTATATAAAATGGAGATAAGCAATCTGTCAGATGCAGAGTTCCAAACACTGTTTATAAGAATGCTCAAGGAACTTAACGAGTACCTCAACAGCATAAAAAAAATCCAGTCAGAAATGAAGGATACACTAATTTTTTTAAAAAGATTTTATTTATTTATTTATTTTTAGAGGGGAAGGGAAGGAGAAAGAGAGGGAGAGAAACATCAATATGTGGTTGCCAACTGGGGACCTGGCCGGCAACCCAGGCATGTGCCCTGACTGGGAAACAAACTGGTGACCCTTTGGTTTGCATGCCAGCACTCAGTCCACTGAGCCACACCAGCCAGGGTAAGGGTACACTAATTGAATCAACAGAGTGGATGAACTTGAGAGTCAGATCAATTATTTAGAACATAAGGAAGCAAAGAAGAACTAGTCAGAACAGCAAGGAGAAAAAAGAAACCAAAAAAAGAGGATAGTATAAGGAGCCTCTGAGACAACTTCCAGTGTACTAACATTCGCATCATAGTGGTGCCAGGAGAAGAGAAAGAGCAACAAGTTTGAAAAGAAATAATGGAAGAAAACATTCCTAATTTGGTGAAGGAAGTAGACATACAAGTCTAGGAAGCAAGAGTTCCAAACAAGATGGACAAAAAGAGGCCCATACCAAGACAAATCATAATCAAAATGCCAAAGGTTAAAGATAAAGGGAGAATCTTAAAAGCAGCAAGAGAAAAGCAGGTAGTTACCTGCAAGGGAATTCCTGGAAGACTTGTCAGCTGATTCCTTAAAAGAAACTTTGCAGGCTAGAAGGGATTGGCTGAAATATTCAAAGTGATGAAAAGCAAGGAAGATTACTACAACAAAGATTACTCTATCCAGCAAAGCTATCACTTAGAATTGAAGGGGAGATAAAGAGCTTCTCAAACAAGAAAAAGCTAAAGGAGTTCATCATCATCAAACCATTATTATAAGAAATGTTAAAGGGACTTATTTAAGAAAAAGAAGGAGATCAAAGCTATGAACAATAAAATGGCAGTAAATGCCAACAATTTTATACCAACATATTACCAACAATTGAATCTAAAAAACGAACTAAGTAAATGAGCAGAACAGAAACAGAATCATAGATAGGGAGAATGGTTTAATGACTACCAGACGGGCGGTGAGTTTGGGGAAATAGGTGAAAAGGTGAAGGGATTAAGAAGCACAAATTGGTAGTTAGAGACAAGTCATAGGGATGTAAAGTACAGCATAGGAAATGGAGAAACCAGAGAACTTATATTCATGACCCTTGGACATGAGCAAAGGGGTGAGGATTGCCTGAGGGAGTAGGGAGTGCTTGGAGGAGGGAGCCAAAGGGGGTAAAATTGGGACAGCAGTAATAGCATAATCAGTGACATATAATTAAAAAAATAAATAGTTTGTCAGGCCAAAATCAAACAAACAACAAAAAACAAACTATGTACTCCAGTGACTTTTAGGGTTAAAATTTAGAAGTTTAATTTTTAAAGAAAATTTCAGAATTTAAGAAATATGTTAGCCATTAAGTTCAGGGGTGGGCAAAATAGGTTTACAGTTATTAGTATGGAAACATCTATAATATGAGAATAAATAATAATACAAGAATAAATTCTGTTTTGCATACTCACAACTATGAATCTACTTCTTCCCACCCCTGTATTTTGTGCCTGTGGTGTTAGTGAACTTGTACACCACCTGCTGCCTGACCCTTTAGAAGTACAGTGAATTAGGGAAAAGAATCCCAATTCTCAGCTGAGGATACCTGTCAAATTTTATATTCTCTGTAGAAGTGGCTAATGTTATAGGAGGTATCATTTTGTTTAAGTAGTTGATTGCATAATTTTCCTTGCTTGTAACTTATTTGCAGTGTTTTTGATGCTAACTGGATATTCATTTAGTTTTAAGAAATTACATTTAGGTAAACTATTCTTAGTTATATAGCATGTGTCATAAGTTTACTCTCTGTGTTCTCAAGAGCTACATTAGCTACCTTTTTTATCCAGTTTCCCTCCCCCTCTCCCAAACAGGACAGCTTGTAATTTCTGTGCCTTTATTTGGTCATTCACTCATATTTTACTGATTGTTGCTCTAGTTTCTGTGAGGCAGTGGTAGGTGTTAAAGTGGACATAGAAGGGTACGGTGTGCTCTGTGAAGACTTGGAGCCTCTCCTCTTCTTGAGATCTATACTACTATATGCCAGTGAAATAGTAACTAAAATTCAGAGCATTGTCTCATTAAGTAACATGATGAATATTACAGACAGTAGACAATTAGATATTAAAGATGAGGAAAGGCCATCATGGTAGTCACAGGTAAGGTGGGCATCAAGAATAACTTGAAAAAGTCTTTGAAGAATGGCACTGGTTCAGATAGGGAGAAGTAGGGAGGAGGAGGACAGGCATTCCAACCAGAGGGAACAACATGTCAAAAGCATTAGTGGGATATTAGTGTAATTTATTTAAGCTATAGTGAAAAGCACTCTCCCAAGATTTTTAAACCTTCACTTGATTTAATCATCACATGAATCCTCTGGTATGGTGTGACTCTGTCTTAGTGGGCATTAAGTCTGTGTAACTGAAGTTTTTATTCTAACATTTCACTGTTTTTACAACTTGGTAAAATTTTATTGAACTATTGGTAGTAAGTATAGAAAAGAGAAAATGTGTTATATGTGTTCTGCTGCTCTTTACCCCATTTCTCCACCATTGTCATGGGCGGAAATGGAATAATTGATCCATGACACTTTTCCTATTGAATGTGGATTGGGCCTCATTAAAAAAAAATGCACTCAAGGGAATAGCATAAGAAAATTTTGTGTGATTTTAATTTCATTCTTTAAGTTATACTTTGATTTCTTTTCTGTGTCTTTTTTCTTATTTTTTAAAAGTATATTTTATTGATTATGCTATTACAGTTGTTCCATTTCTTCCCCTCTTCATCCCTACCCCCTACCTGGTGTCCCCATTCCCTCCAGCATCCCCCTCCCCCTTAGTTTCATGTCTGTGGGTCGTACATATAAGTTCTTTGGCTTTTCCATTTCCTGTACTATTCTTAACCTCCCCCTGTCTATTTTGTACCTACCAATTATGCTTCGTATTTCCTATACCTTTTTCACCATTTTCCCCTCTGCCCCTCCCCGCTGATAACCTTCCATGTGACCTCCATTTCTGTGATTCTGTTCCTGTTCTAGTTGTTTGCTTAGTTTGTTTTTATATTTTTTAGGTTCAGTTGTTGATAGTTTTGAGTTGGTTGTCATTTTACTGTTCATAGTTTTGGTCTTCTTTTTCTTACGTAAGCCCTTTAACATTTCATACAATAAGGGCTTGGTGATGATGATCTCCTTTAACTTGACCTTATCTGGGAAGCACTTTACCTGCCCTTCCATTCTAAAGGATAGCTTTGCTGAATAGAATAATCTTGGATGTAGGTCATTGCCTTTCATCACTTGAAATACTTCTTTCCAGCCCTTTCTTGCCTGTAAAGTTTCTTAGGAGAAATCAGCTGACAGTCTTATGGGAACTCCTTTGTAGGTTACTGTCTCCGTTTCTCTTGCTGCTTTTAAGATTCTCTCCTCTTTAACCCTGGGTGAGGTAATTATGATGTGTCTCAGTGTGTTCTTTGCGTCCAATTTGTTTGGGATTCTCTAAGCTTCCTCGACTTGTGTGTCTATTTCCTTCACCAGATTGGGGAAATTCTCCTTAATAATTTTTTAAAATAAATTTTCAGTTTCTTGCTCTTCCTCTTCTACTTGTAGCACCCCCATGATTCGGATGTTGGAACATTTAAAGTTGTCCCAGAGGTTCCTAGGCTTCTCATTTTTTGAAATCTTGTTTCTTCATTCTGTTGTTCTGTTTGGATGTTTATTTCTTCCTTCTGTTCCAAACTGTTGATTTGAATCCTGGTTTTCTTCCCTTCACTGTTGGTTCCCTGTGTATTTTTCTTGATTTCACTTTGTATAGCCTTCACTTCTTCCTCTATTTTTTGACTATACTCAACTATTTCTGTGAGCATCCTGATTACCAGTGTTTTGAACTCTGCATCTGATAGATTGGCTATCTCCTTGCCACTTAGTTCTTTTTCTAGAGTTTTGACCTGTTCTTTCATTTGGGCCATATTTCTTTGTTTCCGTGCATCTTTTACGTTGCACAGGGTGGAACCTTAGATATTCATCAGGCGGGGCAACCCTCTGCTGCGTTGTGGAGCTGTATGTGGGGAAGGGGTCAGAGAGGCAACAATGCCTCTTCTTCGCTCTTGCCCCACTTTCAGTCACTTCCTTGGCTACCCACAAGTAAATTGTGCCCCTCGAAGTGCTTTCCTGGTGCAGATTTCTGGTTGGATGTGCTTGTGTATGTTCTAGGACCCCATGGGCCCCTCTAGTTGACTTCTGTGAGACTGGTAGTTTCTCCTGCCACCACAACCCCACAGATTTTTTCAGCTAGAGGTTTCTTCCTGGTGCTGGAACCCTGGGTTGTGTGGTTTGTCTTGCTCCCCAGTTACTCCTCATGGTTTGTCTACATGTAACTGTGTGATTGCCTGGTCCGAAAGCTGCCACATCACCTGCTGGTCGGCCAGCCACTGGCTGCCCATCTCAGCCCCTCCCACCAGTCTGGATGAGTGTTTCTTCATTAAGTCCTTGGTTGTTGGACTTCCTTAAGTTCAATTTTCTGGCAGTTCTGGTTGTTTTGTTTTTAAATAGGTTGTTAGCCTTCTTTTGTTTGTGCGAGGAAGCAAAACCATGTCTTTCCTATGCCTCCATTTTGGCCAGAAGCATCTCTTTGTCTTTCTTTTTTTTTTAATGTTGCTCTATTATAGTTGTCCCACTTTTCCCCAGTTGCTGATTTCTTTTATTTTTAATGATGACCAGTTTTGGTGTTATTGTCGAAAGTTTTAGCTTTCACAGATTTTTCTGTCCCATTTAGCCAAAATGATTTCTCAAACATATTTTCAAATTGGTAAGCAGTAAGCTTTGATTATAATAAATGCCTTACTAGAGCAAGGCATCTCTCTGTTCTGGGAGATAGACTAAACAAGGACAGTTGGTGTTTGGAACATTTGCCAATCCTGACAGGTAAAATTGTTTTTGTGTAAATGAATGGATGGATTGGATTGATGGAACACACTTAACTCCACATGAGCAGGGGTTTCTCTAGATCAGTGATCTTCAACCTTTTTTCATCTTGTGGCACACATAAAGTAATTACTAAAATTCTGTGGCACACCAAAAATACTACTTTTTTTGTTATTCTGATAAAAAAGTAGGTATAATTTAAGTTACAAAAAAATAGTCATTACCTCTCCTTTTTGCTTCAAAGTGACTTTTTAAAAAATCTGATGCCAATACTTGTATATAGGGATTTCTCGTACCACAAATTAACCAGTCAGATGCAACTTTATTATGCAAAGTGACCAATAAAATGCAACTCTGTTGTATGACCTATATATTTGTGGTTCAAGACAGGACATTCCCACCAGATGGCTATTGTTGTGTTGGCTGTTGTCATTTTTTCATTCAACAATATAAGGGCAAAGAGTCAGATATTGCATATTTTAAAAACTCTTGCAGCACACTGGTTGAAAATCGCTGCCCTAGATCACTGAGGACTAAGGTAGAGACTCTTACTCTTCCCCAGCTAATCACTTAAAGATGAATGTTTACCAGGTTTATGGATTTAAGAAACATACCTGGATCAGTTTTCAGATTAGTGGCAACTTGAAAGTTCTGCTTTTGAATTTAAATAAAAATTAGATCAAATAAGGCTTTTGCTTTGAGGCCTCTTATCTAATGATTTCTTTTTTTCTTTCACATATACAGACAATTTCCCTTTATGCTCTTACCAGACAACATTTTCTATAATGGCACACTTACTGGAGATCTAAGATAAGCAAAATGATTTCTTAATTAAATATGAGAACTGTTGATTACCTACCATAATTCCACTTGGAAAGGGTTATAGGTTTTCCTGCAAGGTTCTTCTTTGCAGTGGGACATAATGGTTAGAGAGGGAATGTAGCATATTGTCGTGTATGATGTCTGTGTTGAACAGCCCTTTAAAAAACCGAGATATAATTGACGTAATATTGTATTAGTTTTGGGTCTACAACAATGATTTGAAATATGTATATATTGTGAAATGATTATCACAGTAAGTTTACCATCCATCACCACACGTAGTTACCAGTTTTTTTCTTGTGATGAGAACTTTTAAGGTCTCTTTTAGCAACCTTGAAATATATAATACAGTATTGTTGCCTGTACTCACCATGTTGTATGTTACAGCCCCAGCACTTACCTTTTAAAAAAAAATTTGTATTGTATTTTTTCCATTACAGTTTATACCCCTTATACCCCCTCCCCGCTGCAATCATTGCACTATTCTCTGTGTCCATGAGTCCTTTTTTCTTTTTGCTCAATCCCTCAACTCGCTAACAGCCCCCTACCCCCAGTAGCTGTCATTCCTCTCTCTATCTGTGAGTCTGTCTCTATTTCGCTTGTTAGTTCAGTTTGTTCATTAGATTCCACATGTAAGTGAAGTGAAATCACATGGTATTTGTCTTTCTTTGACTGGCTTATTTCATTTAATCATAATGTTCTCCAGGTCCAGCCATGCTGTTGCAAAGGGTAAAATTTTCTTTTTTATAGCTGAGTAGAATTCCGTCATGTAAATGTCCCATAGTTTTATCCACTCATCTATTGATGCACACTTGGACTGCTTCCGTTTCTGGGTGATTGTAAATGACGATGCAACCCAGAAATTATCTCAAAAGGAAATTTGTATCTTTTGATCACCTTCATCCATTTTACCTCTCCCCCTTCTTTCTGGCAACCACCAATCTATTCTCTGTAATTTTGAGTTCATTTTTAAAAAAGTATTTAAATACAGTATTTGTCTTTCTCTGTCCCACTTATTTCTCTTAGCATAATGTTGTCCGGGTCTGTCCATGTTGTTTCAAATGGCAAGATTTCTTTCTTTCTTTCTCATGACTGAATAATATTCCATTTGATATAGATAGCACATTTTCTGTATCCGTTGATCTCTGTTGGTAGATAGACACTTAAATTGTTTCCTTGTCTTGGCTGCAGTAAATAATGCTGCTATGACTGTGGGGCTGCAGATTTAATTTTGAGATAGTGATTTTGTTTCTTTTGGATAAACAGCTGGAATGGAATTGTTGGATCATACTGTAGTTCTGTTTTTAGGGGAACCTCTGTGCTGTTTTCTGTAGCAGCTGCACCAGTGTATATTCCCACGAACAGTGTGCAAGTGTTGAAGAGCCTTTTTGGTATGAATACCAAGAAAATTATACATACACATAATAAGACTTATCAACATTTTCAGTATATATGTAATTTTTTCTCTGTTGAAGTTGATTTTTGAAAAACATAAAACAATATCTATAATTGCAATGATGCATTTTTATAGCTTTTTTAACTGAAGAATTTTCCTTATTGCCAAAAATGTAGAAGCTACATATTTCACATGCATTGTGATATCTGAAATGCTATCTCTTTAAACAAATTTTATGTGAAACAGAACTGTATGGGTTGGGGATGGGGTTTGAACATTTTGAGTACAAAAAGTAAATTGGCCTCAGAATTCATCTGCAGATTAGGGACTCAAAGGACTTTTTTTTTTTTAAGAGCTTAATTAGGTGTTTGGGATGCTGGAGGAAAGCGTGCCACCATTGGGAATGGAGAGGTGGGTTGAATAGGAGTGGGTCACAGAAAATGTAGTTCATAGATAGGTTTGGGAGTAGAGTGATGGATGCACAAATTTCTTTGTTTCAACCGTGGAACTTAGAGTAGGGCTTTCAGCCTTTGGTCTTCTTGAATCTCTGGATAAAGCATTACTTGACTTCTGGTCTGTGTCCCCCAGTGCCACATCCTTGTGACAACTGCCTGTTGTTAAAGTGGGAACTCCTAACTTTAACCTTGATACAGCGACAGCTCTGCCAGCCCGACTGATGGTGATGATATTTGGATTAGAATCATTTAGCAAGAAGAGAGCTTTAAAAAAGTGTTAGAAAGTGATTGGTTGGGATTATTATTCTTCAAACATTTTTAATTTCTTCCTGAAATTAGACGCAAAGGTGGTATTGTGAAGGTTGGTATATAGTTTGCTTAACATTATTACGTGATGTGGTACTTGAAGGAATTCTGAATTACCTTCATAATTTTACCTTTATTTCTTAGATGATGAGGAAAAGAATTAAATTTAAAAAGGTTTCCTTATTTTTAAAGATGTATTCAAACATTTCTGAATTCTTCCTGGAATTAAAGAGAAGTTTGAAGTTATAAATGGGCTTATCCATAGTGTAGTCTTAATAAAGCTATTTTGTTCACTAGAACTTGATTAAAAATTTAGGTTATCTAATGATTTTCCTAGGACACTCCCAAAGATTGTTGAAAGCAGGTAATTTTGAGTTCAGAAGTATTTGAGATACTGGTGCAATCTGGTAGTATATTATCCAGTGGCCTTTGAATTTTCTGTGTTGCTTGAAGAAAAGAGGTCCTTATTTTCACTCTAATCACCGTAAATGTCAGTTAGAGATACTTCTGTGGTCACCGAACCTTTTAGGAACTTGTGTATAAAAGGCATTGTGTTAGCATCAAAAATGTAGGCTACTTTATAAGGACTTGGGATGTTTACACAGGAAACAGTTCCGATTGTAGAGAAGGCTTATTTTGCATTAATTGTTTGTTTTGTACTAGAGAAATGATGACTCATAGTCAAATGTTCACTTGAGGAAACACAAAAAGACACAAAAGAGGATGTATAGAAATAATTGCTGTATAGAAATAATTGTACCACATATGGCTGTTCAGTTTTCTTACTGTTTTTTTTTTTTTCTCCCCTCTCTGCTGTTTAGACTGGATAATGGCTGTTGATCTTTCTGCAAGTGTACTGACTCTTCTGCCATCTCATTTCTGCATCCAATGAGTCTTTTTACTTTGGATATGGTATTTTTCAATCTAGAATTTTCATTTGGTTCTTTCTAATAGTGTCTATTTCTCTGCTGAGATTCCTATTTCTTATGAATATTTTTTTCCTCTTGAATCCTTGAGCATGGGTATAGTAGCTGCTTTTAAATTTCTTGTCTATCAAGAAAGACTTGAGGAACTACCTCAGGTTGGAGGAGACTAACGATATATGACAACTAAATGCAGTGTGGGAGATCTTGGATTGAATGCTGGTCCAGAAAAGGCATATTGTAAATGAGTAAACTGAGGCTCGTCCATGTGGCGCCTTGATACATGACGCAACAATTAGTGTTGAAGGAAACAGGTTTTTTTTAATTTACAGGATTCCACCTTGGGGGGCGCTGAGAGCACTCCTGCTCAGAGTCCTGCTCTCCCATGAGACCCAGCGCTTTCCCTGCTCCCCACCAGACTATAAGCCAAAACCATGTCCAGAAGTTCCCCATGTCCTTATCTGTTCTTAAGCTGGCTGTGCAAGTAGGTCTCCAGCCCCTCTAGAATGTGCACTTGTGGGTTTCAGAGTCACCATCCTCTTGCAGCAGCTCTCTGCTTAAAGGTCTGACAGAGGTTGATCTCAGCCTCCATGTAGCAGTTCAGGGAAACCATACTAGATCATGGTGGACTACAGGGAGGGACACATCCCAAGAGAGTGGCTGTTCCATATGTCCTTCAGAGAAGCAGAAGTCTGCAGTTCAGCATTCCATTCACTTCCAAGCATCTCCCATGAATCCATGCTTGGTTAGGCAGGTCCCCACATAGCTCCATCAGCCCTTTCCTTACACCCTTTCAGCCCTCATGTCAGAATCCCTCCTTAACACCCCAGGCTGCATGGTGGAATTCCCTTCTCTTTCAGCCTGTCCTTATTTTAAATTCTGGGCCCAGAACTGCCTGTGTGACCTCATACCTGGACCCTCCTATGATATGCCATTTTTGCCAGTTACCCCATATCTTTTACCTTTTTTTTTTGCTGTGATCTTTAGTCACGGCAAGAGTTCTCGGTGACACAGGGGCATCTGGCTCCTACCCCCAACCCCGCCCCCTCGGGGCAGCAGCACAGCTATGAACTTGCCATTGTTTTTTAAAATATATTTTATTATGCTATTACAGTTGTCCCATTTCCCACCCCCCCTTTATTCCCCTCTGCCCTGCACACGCCCTCCCACCCGCATTCCCCCTCTTTAGTTATGTCCAAGGGTCGTACATATAAGTTCCTTAGCTTCTGTATTTCCTACACTACTCTTAACCTCCCCGTCTATTTTCTACCTACCATTTATGCTGCTTATTCCCTGTACCTTCCCCCCCATCCTCCTCCCACTCCCCCGCTGATAACCCTCCATGTGATCTCCATTTCTGTGATTCTGTTCCTGTTCTAGTTGTTTGCTTAGTTTTTTTTTTTTTTTTAGGTTCAGTTGTTAATAGTTGTGAGTTTGTTGTCATTTTACTGTTCATAGTTTTGATCTTCTTTTTCTTAGTAAGTCCCTTTAACATTTCATATAATAAGGGCTTGGTGATGATGAACTCCTTTAACTTGACCTTATCTGGGAAGCACTTTATCTGCCCTTCCATTCTAAATGATAGCTTTGTTGGATAGAGTAATCTTGGATGGAGGTCTTTGCCTTTCATGACTTGGAATACATCTTTCTAGTCCCTTCTTGCCGGTAAGATTTCTTTTGAGAAATCAGCTGATAATCTAATGGGAACTCCTTTGTAGGTAACTGTCTTCCTTTTCTCTTGCTGCTTTTAACAACTTAAGGACCGCTTATGAGTTTTCTCGTGTTTCGCGCACCATCTA